>CAUYLG010026509.1:0-127464 GCA_963573385.1 Cacajao melanocephalus | reverse complement strand
CTGATGAAAGGAAGTGCAGGGAGCATGGGGGCCCAGGCTCCTGGTGGGAGAGACGCTTCTGAGTGCTCATCTCCGGTAGGCGACATGGGCGCCTGGGCATGGTGTCCTCTGGGTGCCCAGGCTGCAGGCTTGGCTGTGCTGCCCATTACAACGGTCCCTACCGACACCGCCTGTGACACACAGGACACTGCAGGAGCAGACGCCTTAGCACGGGCCAGGGAGAGCAACTGTGCTAAGGTGGCCCTTGGACTTGGGGCAGATGAGGTGAGAACTGAACCATCAAGTAGCGAGGCAGCGTGCATGTGTGTCTGCAGGTCACAGGGGTGTTTGTGCGTGTGTCCATGGGCATATGTATGTGGGAAGTGGCAGTAGCTGCTCTGAAGTGGCATGGAGGCTGGGCATCAACGGGTGAGCACCAGGCGCCAGGAGAGGGGTCTGCGGCGTCCCCAGCATCGCCCTGCAGAGTTGGATGCCAGCTCTGCCGCCTTCTCTCTGCTAGCGTCCTTTGAGCTTCCCACCTGCCATGTTAGGGAGGCAGGCAGTGGGGAGGCTGTGGGGCGGCTGGGCAGCTGCCGGGAAGGAGGAACTGGTGGCCCGCTGAGTGCATTCTCCCTCCCAGCCACAAGGGGGACAAAGCCCGCTGGGTAAGGGGCTGGGGCCGCAGCATGCCTGGGATCTGGATGAGCGCTGTCCAGGGCTCCTGCGAACCGGGGTGGGCCTGGGACAGGGGGACCTGGGGCACGGAACCTGGCGTCCCTTCCAGATGCAGGCCAGCAGGGGTTTCGACACGTGTGAAGGCGCTTTCTTTGTGGCCTGCACCCTGGGTAACCGCATCGGCAGGGTCAGGGCTGCAGGCAAAAGTCGCATAGTCCTCAGTGCCCCCGTGCCTCCAGAAATGCCAGGGACAGCATCGATACAGTGCTGATGGACAGCACGGAGGACTGAACTGTCTCCCTAAAAGATGTTGGGGTCCCACTCCCACCTCTGGGCATGGGGCCTTATTGAAAATAGAGTCGGCCGGGCGCAGTCGCTCAGGCCTGTAATCCCAACACTTTGGGTGCCCGAGGTGGGCGGATCACGTCAGGAGTTTGAGACCAGCCTGGCCAATGTGGTGAAACCCTGTCTTTACTAAAAATACAAAAATTAGCCGGGCACATGCTAGTGGTGGCACGTGCCTGTAATCGCAGCTACTCAGAAGGCTGAGACAGGAGAATTGCTTGGACCTGGGAGACTCTGTCTCAAAAACAAAAGTATCTCTCTTGTGCCTGAGAGCCCACTGTTAGAGATGCATCCTTTAGGCTATTTTTGTGTCAGTGCCTTTGACCTTGCAATGCGTTGCTGAGTGAATTCAAGCCTCTTTTTCCATGAGCGTGTTTAGAGAACCCGGGGATGTGGTAATGGAAGGATGGGTTGCAGGGGCCGCGCCACAGGAGGCAGCTTCTTCAGGCCGTCCCTCAGTGGGGCCAGGCCCTCCAGGTGTTCCGTGTCAGGGAGGCTGCTGTAGCTGAGGGTGCCCTCCCTCCCTGTCTTCCTTCTCCCTGCGTCACGTCCTGGGGTGGGGTGTTAGGGTCCCCGTGGAGGTGTCTGGGATTTTTCAGGTGAGCTGAAGAGTAGGTGCCCCGGCTGGGCCCACAGTGGAATGCCAGCCCTGTGTGCCTCTTGTTAGCAGAGGATTTGGGGCAGGTTTTCTGAGTATCTTTTTTCATCTATGAAACAGGAACACTGGCTTCTGCCTCCTTCTCTAGGGCCACATGAGCGTAAAAACAGGTGGCCCCAAATTAGAGGAATGCCAAGGCGCCACCCAGATGCACCCAGAGGATCCTGGGAGGGTCAGGCTGCTGCGGCCGGTGCGCTGGGCCCCAGGGTAGAGGAGCTGCAGCTGGGAGGCCCTCAGTTGGAGGAAACCCCCCCTCCCTCACGCACACCTGCGGTTCTGGAAAGGCCTGGGCTGGAGTCTTGCAAACCACACCCTGCTGCCGCCGCCCGTGAGTGCCCAGAGCACTGGTCGTGGCTCCTGAGACCCAGGTATGAGAATTATGGCAGTTTCTTGGGGGGGGTCCAGCCTGAGGACAGGGGATCTCCGTTCCCACCTGACCTCTTTCTAATGGGGACGTTCCCTGGTCCCTGGGACCTGGTGGCACTTTCTGGACGGCAGGGTTTGTGCTCCCCATGCTGTGGCGCGAATGAAACCAACGGCTGCTGCTGCAAGTGTGTGCAGGGCCTGGACCCCGCAGGGCAGGAGCCCTCTGTGGCTTGGTGCCTCACAGTCAGGTCCCCTGTACTCCAGGGCCCTGCCTAAGAGCGGTGGATCCACATCCCAGCCGCTGACGCCCGTGTGGTCTGAGTGGGCCGCTCTCTGGCTCCGGCGCTGTGCACGCCCCCACCCCACAACATGAGGGGCTTCGGCTTATCTCCCTCTCATGGCCGTAGGAGGGGCCGGGCGTCCCCGCTGTCACTGGGACAGCCCCACTGTATCAGAGTGCAGTCGTCCGAATCTACCTACAGCTTTGTTAGAAAGATGGAGCTGGGGGCCTTGCTCCGAGCCGGAGGCCTCTTCCCCATACGGCAGGGTCTGCTGAGTTCCGAGGGACCCTGAGTCGCCGCTTTCCTGTCATTCTGAAGTCCTCCCCTGGACTGGGCAGACCCTCCCAGATGCCAGGTCACCCATGAGGAAGGCTGAGGCCTCATCTTCACCTGGACGCCGGCCTGCAGCTCTCAGCTCTCCTGTGGCCTCCATGAGGGGACCTGGAGGGGATGGGCCTGCTCCCTCCAGACCACGTGCAGGGACAGAAGGTGCCCCGACGAGGGGCCCTGGGCTTCCTCTCACAGCCCCTGGGAGCCGCGGTAGCGGAAGGCCTGGGTCCAGCCGGGAGGGGACAGGGTTCAGCTTCCTCCGTGGGGCTGAGCGTCCGGAGGCAGCCCAGCGTTTGGGAGCGGGCCGGCTGAGTGTGGCAGGGTCGGCTGCTTGTCTGGGCTCCGTTCTCTGTCCTCGACTCTGGGCGATGCTGGCTTGTAGGAGGCGTGTGGCTGTGGTTCCGTCAGGGAGGGCGGTCACATTGCCTGAGGACGAGGGCCGCCCAGCAGGACAAGCACCCAGGGACAGGCTCCTCACGCCCCTTCCAGAGGCCGCAGTCGGTTACAGACATTCCCATCCGCAGCACGAGAGACAGTGGGCGCGGGAGCCTTTCCTTCTCCTGCCCCAGCCCTGGCCTTGCTGAGTCCCCAGCACCAGTGGTCACAGTGTGGTCCCAGGAGGGACCTTCAGAGCTGAGGGTGACACGGGGCAGGGAGCCTCAGACAGGCCAGCGTCAGAATTCATCACCCCCCACCCCCAGCACCTGCCTGCATGGAAGCAGGGGGCCTGGGGCAGAGCCGAGCCTGGGAGGCCAGGCAGTTCCCAGCCTGTCCACGCTCCCCACAACCTGACAGCCCCTCCCCCCTCCCCCGAGGCGTCAGGGAGCCACTCAGTGACTCGTAGGCATTTCAGCCTCCCCCGGTGAGAGGCAGACTTAGGCGTCACCTCCCCGAGGGCTGCTGTTGAGGCCATGACCTGTCCCGACAGGGCCCGGCGCTGCCTCCAGGCTTCCTGGACACCCAGGGTCAGCCGTGGAGTAAGTGAACGCACAGCCACGCGGCTGGGACCAGCCCTGCTCTGCAGGTTGTCCACCTCACTGGGCGTCAGTCAGAGGCCCACATGGTTCCTGGGGAGACTGTGTCTCGAGCCTCCTCCTGGAAGGCCACAGGGAAGGGCAGGCTGGCAGCCGGCTGTGCCGTTCCCTGAAATCTGGCACTGCCTGGTGAGGGCCTCGCAGACACAGGACCATGTCACCAGGGGCCAAAGAGTAGTGGGAAGGGAAGGTGGGGTCTCCGGTGGCCCTTGGCGAGTGCAGTCTGAAGTCAGCCGTGCTCCCTACGGGGTGTCTCCCCTGGTGTGCAGGCTGGTGGGGGCTCCTGCATGTCCGGCCCAAGCTGTGGCCTTCAGGGTCGGGACAGCCACCTCCCCTTCTAGTAAAGAATCCAGACAATTATCTGGGCATGGTGGCGCGCGCCTGTAATCCCAGCTACTCTGGAGGCTGAGGCAGGAGAATGGCTTGAACCCAGGAGGTGGAGGTTGCAGTGAGCCGAGATCGCGCCATTGCACTCCAGCCCAGGCAAGAAGAGCGAAACTCTGCTTCAAAACAGAACAGAGACTGGAAACACCTCTTAACTGAGAGGGGAGGGAGGAGGCAGGAAACAGTGGCTGCTCTGGGGTTGGCCAGCAGGTGATTCTTGTCAGCCTGAGGCCCTCAGAGACTGGAGAACAGGGGATCCCCTGCCCCTGATGGTGACCCCTCGCAGAGCTACAAGCACTTTCATAACACTCAGTGTGCTCAGAAACCAGTGCAGGTCACGCACACCTGTAGCCCCAGTGACACGGGAGGTCAGGGCAGGGGGATCACCTGAGCCCAGGAGATGGAGGCTGCAGTGAGCTGTGATCACGCCACTGCACTCCAGCCCAGGCGACAGAGTGAGACCCCAGCTCTTAAAAAAAAAAAAGGCAAAGAAAGCAGCTAGGAGTTCGAAGCCCAGGCACGTGGGAAACAGGAGCCCTGCGGGGGCAGGAGAAGGTGGTCCCTTAGAGGGAGGGGGGCCCAGTGCCAATGTCGGCATGGCTCCATGCGACCCTCCATGGCTGAGTGAGGCTTGGGCCAGGGCACACGTGGGCCACAGGCTGCGCCCCAGCCTGAGCTGCCTGGGAAGACATGGCTGGCCTCCCACGTCCAGAGCAGCTGGCGATGCCACACCGTGGAGGATAAACCCAGTCGGGGCGGCTAGAGATGTTCTGAGACATTTTATTTAAACTTTTTTTTTAAAAAAAAAGACAGCAACAATTAATGCCAAGAACAGAAAAGAGTGCTGACGCGTTGCCCGGCCCGCCAAGCGCTGGCACCGCTAGGGCGCAGTCCCCTCCGGCAGCGGGGCAGTCAGCTCTGAAGGTGATAGTGGGCTGAGGTCAGGAGGAGGCCCCTGCTCTGCTGGCCCTGCCTCTCCTGGGAGCAGCCACCGCATGTGCCTGGGGTGCTGGGATTTCTTCCTGGTTATCAAAGAGAAACACACAAACCTCAAGGACCCAGACACACAGTGGGTGGCCCGGGCAGGCCCTGAGGCTCGCCTGAGCTCCGGCAGGCCCCGCTGTTCCTTCCCTCCTTGCCCCAATCCCACAATGCTTGTTTTGTTTTTTTTAAAAAATATAATTTTGTAAATGTTCCATAAAAATACTATTATTCCTAGTCAAACACAGATATTGCAATATGAAGAGTAACTGCTCTTTGTTCTATAAAACGTGAAAAGATGATCACACTGGATCATATAGAAAAGATACCAGGATTCCTAAGTATCACAAAAGCCAGTACCAAATGCGCAAGGTGGAAGCGGGGCCGGGGCCGGGCCGGGGCCGGGCCGGGGTGGGCGGGCAGGGCGGCAGCTGGGGCTCCTCCCGGCTCCACAGCAGAGTGCAGCTCAGACACCACTGGTCCCTTCTTCCCACGCGGGGACATCATGGCTTTGAAGAGACAGCGACTGCTCCAGGTCCCAGTGGCCAGCCCTGCCCAAGGAGGCTGCCTGCTTGGCCAGAAGCACCGAATAACCCAGCGACGCTGGCGGGACCAGGTGGCCCTGCTTTGGCGGCCTAGGCGGCTGGCCCGTCTCCAGGCCTGGAGGCTCGGCCCTGGCTCCCCTCCTGCGCAGGTCCAGGCTCCTCCTGGGCCGGTGAGGTGTGCTGCCGAGGAGATGCCAGGTGCGACACAGGAGCCCAGCCCTGTCCCTCGAGCAGGGGCATCCCTGACCCCAGACAGGGGCAGGTGGCTGCGCTGCCCGCTTCAGTTCTCAGAGAGAGACAGGGCCAGGGCAGCCTGGAAGGCGGCCTCCTCATCAATGCTGTAGTCCTGGAGACAGGAAGGAGAGAAGCGCCGGGTTTGAGGGCCGCCTCTCTGCCCCTCACCCACATAGGCGTGTCCCCCCTTCCTGCCTCCCTCCAGCAGGACACAGGAAGGACCCGGCTCTGCTGTCCCAGCAGGCATGGGGCCTGCACAGTCCTCTGCGGGGTTGAGAAGGTGCTGACTGCAGAAGGTGTGACCGTCACCTGCTCCCCGGAGTCCTCATCTTCAGCTAGTTCCCCAAGGGGGCCCAGTGGTCTGCGGACACCGTGCACCCGGTGACTGGGTACCGGGTGGGTTTGTGAGGGGGATGGTGGGGGCTGCTGGTTCAGCTCAGACGCTAAGCCCTGGGGTGTTCGAGGTGAGGAGGCAGGCCAGGGCTCCCTGACCTCCAACATTCTGCATCCTGAGGCTGTCAGGAGTATGGGCCCTGGGCGGCTGGCAGGGGGATTGTAAGCCAGGGCCAGGAATACACAGGGCTGGGAGGGGAGGGGCCGCACCAGGAGTGAAGAGTTTGCGTGAGGGTCTGCAGGCCTGGCTACACGCCTGACCCACGGCGGCTGGGAGAAGGACGCAAAGCCGGAGGGTCCAATGGCGATGGAAGTCCTTCCAGCTCTCTCCAGAAAGTTTCCAGAAGGAAGCCCGGGTCCCTCTCAAGGGGCTCTGTGGGGTGGGCAGGCAGGGACCTGCCCTGTGTGGTCCACATCCCCAAGAGGCCCGGGCACCCTCTAGTGGCCACTCGGGCTCAGCCACCGTCACTCCCCACCTGCTCACGGCCCTCCCCGCCCCTCGGAACCTGGAGGAGCGTAGCCACGTGAAGCGAGGGTTTTACTTCGGGCTTCCTCTGCGCCCTGCAGACCCTGAGGCTGGCTAAGGGCTTGCGCAGGAGGAGGGTGGCCGAGGAAGGGCAGGGGCCCAGCCCGGCGGGCGCCTACCACAAAGGTGTCGTAGGAGAACTTGTGCCGGTGCAGCAGGTGCTGCAGGAAGTTGGCGCTCTTGTAGCTGGGGTCCCCCCAGGGCATCGCCGAGCAGATGGGGCACACCTGGAAGGGGCACCGGGGTCAGGCCAAGCTGGACTGGGGCAAGGTGGCATGGCCTCGCAGGACTGGGGGTCCTTCCCGCCTCTGGGGTGCCCTCCCGAGCCCCTATCAGTGCCCCAGCCTGGGAAGGCGCCCCAGACCCAGAGGAGCATGCTTGGGTGACCAGTGAATTAATCGGCGCGCGTCACCCTGGTTCCTGCCAGGTGCTGCTGGGGCAGCCAAGTCCCCACCACGGGTCCCAGGAGGCCTTTGTGGCCTGAGCACCCCGGACTCGCAGGGACGGGCTCCACAGAGCCCCCAGCACAGGTGGCGGTCTCCCAGGCTGGGCAGGCGCTGCTCACCACGCGGTTGGGATCGCTGCGGTGGCTTTCCACACAGTGCTTCACCAGCTCCTGCTGGTCCAGGTTGCGGGCGCCGCAGTACGGGCAGGCGAAGGTGGACCGGTTGGGGATGTTGCTGGCGGGGCGGGGGTAGGGTGAGCGGCACGGCTGGGGGCCTGGGGCCTGCCACCTGCTTCTCTCAAATGCAGGCGTGGCCCCAGGCCGTCCTCCGTAGACTGCAGGACGTGGCAGTGGCTGGGTGCCCCCTGTGACTCTGCATGCTGTGGCCTCCTGAGGACACACCCAGGACCCTTGTCCACCTCACACAACTAGGCCAGCCAAAGGGCGGAGACTGCTGGCGCTGCCCTGGAAGAGCCATCTCTTGGCCTGTCCACCCGCTGGGAGGTGACCTGTGGGTCTGGCCTACACCCTCCTCCTGAGGTGTCCATACCCCAGGGAGTCTGGTGAGTGTGCCAGGGAGGGTAGCACAGGTGCCTTCCTGCAGGGTGGCAAGGAGAGGTCTACTTCCCCAGAGCGGGCTGACCCTGGGTGACTCCCCAGCCTTGCTGGGATAGGGCAATGCGCTTGTTCCTAGAGTAAGGAAACAGCCGAGGACTCTGTCCCTCCCCCCTGCCCCAGCAGAGCGGCCTACCTGGGGATGGGCTGGGATGTGGGCACCACAGGCACGAACTTGGGGCAGTTGGCCATCTGCTCCTGGACCTTCAGGCAGGAGGAAATGTGCACTCTCATCTTTGCCAGGGTCACCTAGGAGACAGGGCAGGAGGGCAAGGCAGTCCTGAGAATCTGGAAGGGCCGTCCTGGGGAGGCCGAGACCTCAGGTGTCCAGGACCAGAAAACTGCAAGCAAGCATCTGTGCTGCCAGCAGAGGGGCCCGGTCCCTTCTTCTGCGAAATCACAGGCACAGAGCAGTCACTATTCCACGGCCAAAAGCAAGTCACTGGAGGACGACCTGGCCGAGGGCAGAAACCTGGCCGGAGAAGCGTGGCGGGAAGCAGGCGAGGCTGTCTGGGGGGGCAGAGCTCCGCGTGGTTCAAATACGTGATCCAGAAAAAGGACGCGGCCAAGTGGAGGCCACAAAGCCCTGCCACTCAGCACATGCCCCAGGCGGGGGACAGATGCTCCGTGGAACTGAGACGCAGGCTGAGAATGCGTCCATCGGGGCAGGGCACCATCCTTCACCCACAGCCCACCCGACGTCCAGGGCAACAGGCTGCAAGACCGCAGGTGCTCGAGGGCCTCCTGGAGGCCTTAAGCCTGGCCCCCAGCTCTGCCCAGGGCTGCTGGACTCCGAGGGGTGCGCCACATCCCAGCAAGGTGCTGGGAGACACAGCTGCGCTGGAAGACCCAGGCTGGAGAGTCGACCGCTGTGGTGTGAGGAGGCTGCTGTGCATGTGACCCATTCTGATCCTGTCTGTCTGCCCAGGAGAGAGGAACGCTGGGCAGGGAGGAGACGGGAGGTGCCCAAGCACCTGAGACCACGGCTCGCTCAGCCTCACCACTCCGGAATCTGGGGCAGCCCCTGGACGTCTGGACCTCTGACTTGAGGACAAGGCACCGAGGGGCCGCGTTCCAGTGTGAATGCTTTGTAGAGCTTAATAACCAGACACGCGGCAACGTGAGAAATAAAAATTCAAAACTAATTATAGCTGCTCAGTCCCTTGGAAGCCACTGAAAGAAAGAGCCACTAACTGGGGCCTCCCCACCCTGAGGTGAGTGTGCCAGGGAGGGCTGTGGGGCACAGGCCAGGCTACAGGGCAGGACGGAGAAGGGGGGCCCCCGAGGCCCATGACAAGTGGCAGGCCCTTGGGCTGCTCTGACGCGGTGTGGTGGCGCCCATCCGCCCGGCTCTGGCACTGCTGGCAGCTGGAGGGTGCTCGGCCCTTAGATGTCCTTGACTCTGCCTGTGGCCCTGGTGACCTGGGAGCCCCCAGCGCTGTCCCCAGTATCGGCTGGCGGGGGAGGCTGCATGGGAAGATTTCACCTCAGGCCCCTGTCCCTTCACTGGCCATGACCCACATGGGGTCCCCTGACCCAGGCCAGGCGGCTCCGACAGTGCTGCACCCATGGCTGGCCCCCATCAGTTGTCACAATGGAAACGGAAAGATGAAGACGGCGGGGAGGGAGGCGCCTGGGCCAGCTTCCTGGTGCAGGAGCAGAGACTGCGGTTACTCAACAGGAAAGCGAGATGACCCCGGCCCCGCCCTCTGCGGAGCCCGTGGGCTGAGGCTGCCCATTGAGTACCCCTGCCTCCCAGGACGGCCCAAGCAGGCAGGTACCTTTTTGTTGCAGCCTCGACAGGGCGCTTTGTAGGATGAGAGCTGCTTCTCCACGTGGGTGGCCTTGTCCACCTTCTTGGGGTCGAAGGGCAGGCGGCAGAGTGGGCACAGTGGGGATGGCACCTGCAGGCATGGTTGGAGGCACTCCCCGCAGAACCTGCAGGGGACAGGGGCCTGAGTGCCAGCCCACCACTCGGGTCTCCCAAACTGCACCTCAGGCCTCGCCCAGGCCCCTTCTCAGGACCCAGCACTTGTGGGGTCCGCAGGGACAGCTCTCTCAACTGCTGTCGCCATTTCTAGAGACAGTCACTCCTCCATCCACGGCCGCCCAACTGGATGGGCCCCATCTGGCTAAAGTGAGGCCCCGGTCCCTCCTGACAGTAGGCCCCTGTGGTTTTCTGGCTAGGGGCAGAGCCGTAGCTGCGGCCGTCCACCACGTGTGCGCCAGAGGAGCTCCCACAGGCAGGAGCCCCATGCTTGGCCCACTAGGCTCACACTCACATGGGGACAACACCTGGGTGGGCTGTGGGGCACAGGGATAACCCAGGGACTCTGGAAACTCTTCTGGGACCACGCTCTAGGGGATCAAATCTCAGACGATCGTGGGAAAGGAAACTGCCAGGCCCCAGGGCCTCCAGATGCATTGGACAGGGAAGGGCCAAAGCCGGCCGCGGCAGCACACTCTGAGGCCGGGTAGCAGTCACCAGGCTTGGGACAGCTTCACAGGCAGGAGCAGAGGCTCAGGTCCTGGCCACCGTGGGGCCCCTGAGGCTCACATGGGCCCTGTCTCTTGGCCCTGCCTGGACACACTGTGTCCTGCGGACAGAATGAACGTCCTGCGGCCCTGGGCGCACTCCGGGCCCACACACCGTCCCGTTGGTATCTACAGCCACCTCCCACTGTGCAGACGCGCACAGGCCGGGAGCACAGCCAGCAGGTGAGAGCCCCAGCGCAAACACAGGGAAGGAGCCTGATCCCGGCGGCCACATCCCGCTGGGAGAGGACCGCCATGGGGGTGGGGACAGCTGAGCCGTGGTGCAGAGCTGGAAGGGAGGGGGAGCCCCTCAGCCACAGGAAACCTGTGGGACCCAATTTCCTTTCTCCCTGGCAGGACTGGGGCCGCAATTTCCTTTCTCCCCGGCAGGGCCGCGGTGCTGGTGTAGGAGCCCCACTGGCCGGGACTGTGAGCAGTTCCTGAGTTCACAGACCACTCAGCTGAATTCAGGGCCAGAGTCCTCTCTGCCATCAAGAGATTTCCACACCTTCCCAAGAAAAGGCCCTTTCTGCGAGGAGGAAGGCCGAGGGAGCGTGTTATGTCCCTCCTGCTGTCCCCCATGCCCTCTTTCCCCACCACTGGATTCCTGCGGAGCTCCACCTGGCGGTGGCCCCCACATTAAACCTTGCTGAGAGAGAGTGGGGCTCATCCTGAGGCCTGTCAGGGAACAGCTCCCAGTGAGCCTTTTCCTGCAGCGTGAGAGGCTGCTCACTTCACCCATCTCGCCCGAGGTCTCAACAGATGTCCCGGCAGGTCTCACTCCCACACCTGAGCACCCCAGCAGGTATTTCCTGGGGCATCCCTGGCCCTGGCCCCTGGACTCAAGCCGTGGAGGCCAGCTACTCCACCCGGTTATGGGAGGAACATGCTGGCAAGATGATCCACGTGGGAGGCCCCGGGGAGACCCCCATGGGGCAGGGAGAGGTGGAAACAACCCAGGTGCCCGTCAGCAGATGGATGAAGAAACAGAGTGTGGCGTGACAGGCGTGGAAAGGGTATTCGGCTGGGAAGAGGTGTGAAGCCTCGCCACGCGCCGGGAGGCCTGGGAAATGGTGCAGGGCAGACAGCCAGCACGGCCGACTGCGTGGCAGGAGTCCCCTCACTAAACGTCCACAGAAACAAAGTGACAGAAAGCAGAACAGCGGCTGTGGGGAGGGCCTATTTCCTTCTGGGGCGGTAAGCATCTTCTAACGTCGCATTGACTGCTGAGTGAACCCTAAGCTGCCAGAGGCCAGGCGGGAGCCCAGCTGCGCTGCACGGCCACGAGCTGAGTGGCAGCTACTTTCGTGGAAGGAAAAGCGTCCCAGGCAAAGCTGGGGAAGAGAGGAAAGATATAGGAGGAAGACAGGAGGAAACATAGGAGGAAGACAGTCCTTTCCCTGAAGGACTCAGGGAAAACACAAGAGGGAACGCAGCCTGGCCAGTGGGGGAGCCGGGCCCCTGAGAGGCAGGAGGCAGAACAAGGTACCCAGAATGTGGGTGCAGTCCTTGGCCTAGTTTCCAGTGACGGCCACCCCGGTGTCTGGAGAGCCAGCAGCCGGGAGCAGTACCCGCTGCCCCCACAGGAAGTTCCTGTCTGCACCCACCCAGGGACTCATGCTGAGCAGCTTCTCGGCTGAAGGAAGTAGCTGAGGGCGATGGGTGTGGGGGCGTGACAGCCTTGCAAAGGGAGGGGTGACCGCGCACCAGTCCTCCCAGCAAGCACTGGGGACTGCCGGTGGGGAGTCAGTCGCTCCCACACTGGCCCCTGCACAAGCTGAGGAGCTAGACGACCCGTGTTTCAGGGATCTGCCTGGGCGGCCCTGAGCCACCCACAGCTGCCCTGCACAGGTGGCGGCTACTCACACAGGCCTTCCAGGCGGGTTCATGCTCACATGTCCTGGCCACAGGCTTCTGGTTCTAGAGGTGGCTTACTGCTCAGACTGTCCCCTGAGTGACAACAGTTCCTGCTGGGCCCCCAGGGGGCCTCCTGCCCAAGGCTAGAGCAGGGTGCTCGCCGCCACACAGGATACTCCTGCCGCAAGAAATCTACCCTGGAGGAGGAAGCTGTTCTGGCTGGGAGCTCGCCGAGGTGACGGAACCAGGGCAGCAGCAAACTTCCGAGGGGAATCCCGAAAGTCTTTCAGCTGTCTGTACTCGTTTACATGCATGCCTCAGGAACACCAGCAAGAAACAGAAAGGTAGAGCCGGAGAGGGCAGCCAGAAAACAAAGCTGCCACGAAAAGTCAGGGAGAAAAATCTTTGAAAGGCAAAGGCCGTGTGAAAAGCTCCTGCAGGACCACAGTGAGACTAGGAGGGCTGTCAGAGTCTCCCAAGAGAAGCATGGGAGAAGGGAAGTCAACAGGAAAGATGCTCTGCAATTCCATGCAGTTCCGAATCGTGTGTGATGAAAACCACGTTTTAGGAAGGCATGCATTTGGAAAAGAAGGGCAAATACCGATTGTGCAGACCAGGGAAGTGGCGATGCTGCGGTCGCCACAAGGTGAAGGTGTTGACACCCAAAGCCTAGGGGAGGCTTTGTAAAACCAGGCCAACGTCAAGCCTCGCAGCCCTCGGTAACAGATGAGAAGGTGCAGAACACACATGAAATACTCGCTTCTACCGGCTCACAAGAAGTCCCCCCGGGTGCGGTGGCTCACACCTGTAATCCCAGCACTTTGGGAGGCCGAGGCGGGTGGATCACGAGGTCTGGAGTTCGAGACCAGCTTGGTTAAGCCTCGTCTCTAATAAAAATACAAAATACAAAACAAGCCACGCATGTTATACAAAATAACCCCAGCTGCTCAGGAGGCTGAGGCAGGAAAGCCACTTGAAGCCAGGAGGTGGAGGTTGCGGTGAGCCCAGATCGCACCACTGCACTCCAGCCTGGGTGAAAAGAGCAAGATTCTGTCTCCAAAAAAAGTCCTCTTTAGAAGGTGCCACACAAAAATGTCACAGCAAAGTGAGACGGAGGAGCGCGATCAGAGCCTTTAGCCGTCTCACGGGAGGAGCCGGTAGAGCTATCCCAGCGTGGGCAGGGACCTGTGCCACCTCACACAGGTAATGAAGCAGCTCTGCATCCGGACACTGGCCCTGCCGCCTCTGTGGGTGCCCAGCACACAGCCAGCAGCTCCCTCTGTACTAGGAGCCTCTGAAGGCAGCTGCCTTTGCTTGCAAAATGTTGTAGAGCCTCCTACCAGCTTGGGTGCACCCCCCTAGACTCCACCACCTCAGCAGCTTGGATGTCTGTGGGGAAGGCCTCTTGCGCTCTCTCTACCCTGCCGCTGCTCATTTTGCTCAAGAGCTGTATTATTCAGCACTTAGGAGAGGTTGTGGAGCAGACACTCTGATCTCGGCTTCCTCCCAACGGGGCTGGCAGCTCCACAATACTTGAGCACAGGTCCCCGCCGGGAGGAAAGCCACATCCTCGAGTTTCTGTTCCTGAAACACCCTGCAGGAAGCAGCTTTGAGTCCTGGTGCCGGTGGAAACCCCAGCAAGGGGGTCAGTGTCTGCTCCCCTGTGGACCGGGCTGCCTGGCTAGTCAGTGATTCTGTGATCCAAGTTCTCCTTCAAAGAAAACGTAACATCAGACTCCAAACAAGCCCCTCTAAACTTCAGGGAACTCCTTTCCTCTGTAGTCCAAACAGGCAAACAGCGGGTCCGAACAAGAGCTGATAGCAGAAGCCACAAGTCATTTATTTACAACTGCCCATTCCAGCCCCACAAGCCCAAAGCCACCACCACTGGCGGAGCGGTGGCACCTGCTGCCCTCTGAGTACCCGAGCGCCCGCCGCAGCCCCCGGGGACCCCGAGCTTGGGCAGGGCTGCAGGTCGCCCCGTGAACCGAAGGAGCAGTGGACCAGGCGCCTGGGCGGAGGATGAACGCGCCCCGAGGCCCCGGCGCCCCTGAGTCCCCGCGCGCCCAGTCCGGGGCTGCACCGCGGCGGCCGCCGGCCCAGCGATCCCTCCCGCGGCGGGCACGGTCCCCTCCCCGCGGCCCCCGGCGGGCGCGCTCACGTGTGACCGCAGCTGCCGATGGCCACGGGCCGGTGATAGACCTCCAGGCAGATGGGGCAGGTGTACTGCGCCTCCAGGCCGCTGTCGCCGCCCGCGGGCCCGGCCGGCGGCTGCCGCTGCTGAGCCGAGGCCACCAGGCTGCGGAACATCGCCATCCCGGGGCCAGGCCCGCGCCGCCCGCTGCCCGCTGTCCAGGCCCGGCCCGGCCCGGCCAGCGCGTCACGGCCGCCACTGCGCCGCGCTGATGTCATCGGAGGGCGCCGCCCCCAGCCGCGCTTCGCGGCCGTGACGGCGCCGCGCTGGCGTCATCAGGGCGCGCCCTGGCGCTGTAGTTGCCGCAGTCTGCGACGGGACCCGGCGTGGCCATGTGTCAGGTGGGAGAGGACTACGGGGAGCCGGCGCCCGGGGAGCCGCCCCCGGCGGCGCGGCCTAGGTAAGAGCTGGCGGCCGGACCCGCAGGGCGGCCCCTCGCCTTCCCGCTGCACTCTTGTCTCGGAGGGTCTCGGTCGGGCTTTGCAGTCACTTGTGAGCGCTGCGTGGAGGGCGGACCTCCTTCCGCAGCACTCGGGGAGTGACTGCCCAGCCGTGACGAGCACCTAGGAAGGGGGCTTATTCTACTGGGTCGCACCTCTCATCATCCTGGCAGCCACTGGGGACGTCCCTGCCGCTGACAGTGCCGCCCTTATTCGTATGGAACTGGTTCAGTGAAGCTGTCTCTCCTCCCCGTGCCAGCCTTGGGAGATTGAATAGCGGTCTTTATGTGCCCCCTGAGCCTTGTTTTTTAGGCTAAACATCCCCCAAAGAGCCTTTTTAAGTTTGGACAAAACACAAGCCTTGGTTTGTGTGTGTCACAAGGTGATTTACTCTGACCCAACTCAGGTTCAGAAACAGGAGTTCCCTGAATCTGTGTTCCTCTCTTCTCCCCCCTCACATCTCCACAGCCGTGAGCAGAAGTGTGTGAAGTGCAAGGAAGCCCAGCCGGTGGTGGTGATACGAGCTGGAGATGCCTTCTGCAGGTGAGGCCTGGAGGTGCTGAGACCCTGGCAAACAGCCTCGCTAGGCAGACAGGACAGTCCCGATTTCTGAGGCTTTCTTTTTTGTATAAACGTTTACTTATTTTCCTCCTGCTTCTGATGTTGTCCCCGGTGCCCCTGGTGTGGAAGTGGAGGCGAAAGCATTGGTTTTCTGCTTGGCAAACAATTTACCATGAGCTAGCCACACATCAGCTGGCGAAGTTTCTGATGGAGCTGATGAGGACAGTTGCAAGTGGGGCCGTGGTGTCTAGATTGGGATTAGGTGGAGGAGGAATGGGCATTTGGGGGCAGCTGGAACACATCTAGGGGCGGATTAGAGCATTCTGGGAACTTGGCAGATCCTCTGGGTGAAAGTTTGTCTCACGTGAGATGCTTGTTTCATCAGTGACTGGCTAGAGGCTTGGAAGGAGACCTCCAGCCTTCCCCCAGGTCTGAGGGGGAGGTGAGCCTTTGGACAGGAGAGGAGGCTAATTCCCAGAGGCGCCAGGGTGTGAGGGTGTTCCATTTTATCTGTAACTCTTTTATGGTTCTTGTCATGTTTTTCTTGGCTGGTAACCATTGTATTGTTTGATTGTTTCCACTGGAATCATAGCTCCCTGGAGGCAGGCTCAGGCCTCTCTCCTTTTAGCTCTTTTAATTCCCAGTGCTCTTAGGTAATTTTTTTTTTTTTTTTTTTATGACAGAGTCTCGCTCTGTTGCTCAGGCTGGAGTGCTGTTGCGTGATCCTGGCTCACTGCAACCTCTGCTGCCTCCCAGGTTCAAGCGATTCTTCAGCCTCAGCCTCCCAAGTAGCTGGGGTTATAGGCACCCACCGCCGTGGCTAATTTTTGTATTTTCAGTAGAGACAGGGTTTCACCATGTTGACCATGCTGGTTTCGAGCTCCTGACCTCAAGTGATCTGCCTGCCTTGGCCTCCCAACGTGCTGGGATTATAGGCATGAGCCACCAGACCCGCCCAACACATGCTTTTTTTGCATCACATGTTTCCGGAATGAGTGATGACATTTATTTATTTATTTATTTATTTAGAAATGGAGCCTCAGTCTCACCCAGGCTTGAGTGCAGTGGCATGAACTTGGCTTACTGCAACCTTGGCCTCCCGGGTTCAAGCAGTTCTGCCTCAGTCTCCCAAGTAACTGGGGCAACAGCTGAGCGCCACTGCTCCCAGCTAATTGTTTATATTTTTAGTAGAGATAGGGTTTCACCATATTGGCCAGGCTGGTCTTGAACTCCCAACCTCATAATCTGCCTGCCTTGGCCTCCCGAAGTGCTGGAATTACAGCCATGAACCACTGGGGCCGGTGACCTCACATTTTTTAATTGGTCTCCAGGAGTCCTGGGCTCTGCTTTCTAAAATGTTTCAAAAAAAGACACTGGGGTGGGAGAACTGAGGAGATTGTTCTCCAAAAGTTTTCTTATCCTTGACCATCTTTTGAGAGTCTGTTCGATTTGGAGAACGAGTTACATTTTGGTCAAGGTAGGCACTCCTTTTTTTTTTTTTTTGAGAGGGAGTTTCACTCTTGTTGCCCAGGCTGGAGTGCAGTGGCGCGATCTCAGCTCACTGTAACCTCTGCCGCCCAAGTTCAAGCAGATTCTCTTGCCTCAGCCTCTCGAGTAGCTGGGACTAAGGCGCCTGCCATCAGGCCCAGCTAAGTTTTTGTATTTTTAGTAGCAATGGGGTTTCACCATGTTGCCCAGGCTGCTGTCTAACTCCTGACCTCAGGTGAACCACCCACCTCAGCCTCAAAGTGCTTGGATTACAGGCGTGAGCCACTGTGCCCGGCCGAGGTAGTACTTCTGTAGCCACTCTGGCGCATCTGAAATTGCCGAGTACACTAGGCTGCTGGGAGGGTTCATGGGGTAGAGGCTGCGGTGGGTCGTGCAGGCCTCTGTGGCCAGCAGGGCTCCTGCCGAGGCCAGAGCTTCGACTGTGCTGTGCTCGCTGGTGTTGAGGAGTGGGGAGCCGGGTCTCCAGGTGAAGGCCTTAGGAGTCTAGGTCGAGCTGGGCTCCCCAGTGATGATTCAGATCAGCACACAGGGGAACCCTGGCCTTGCCTGACACAGAGGGGACAGCGAGGTTTCAGGAGCCCAGACATGGCATGTCCATGCAGACCCACCACGCTTGAATGCCAGCTGGTGGTGTGGGGCACACAGGCCCTCCTGGCCTACAGTGAGGAGGTGAAGCCCAGACCTTTTCTCCTTGTGTGATGCTTCCCATGCCCAAAGCCACATCCTGGGGGATTGCAGGAGAGCTTTAAAATGCAGAGTCCTAGGCCTCACGCCTAGACGTTTTGACTCAGTTGGTTTGTGTGGCTCTAACATGTAGCCAGGGCCAAGAACCTCTGAGCTAGGGAGCCAGAGTCAGATGGCTGGAAAGTTTATTAGGAATGAAGATTACAACTGGGCACGGTGGCTCACACCTGTAATCTCAGCACTTTGGGAGGCCCAGGCAGGAGGATCACTAGAGGCCAGGAGTTTGAGACCAGTTTGGACAATATAGCGAGACCTTGTCTCTACAAAAAATACAAAAATTAGCCAGGTATGGTGGCACGTGCCTGTGACCTGTAGTTCTGTCTACCTGGGTGACCAAGGCAGAAGGATCACATGAGCCCAGGAGTTTAAGGCTCCAGTGAGCTATGACTGTGCCACTGCACTCCAGCCTGGGTGACAGATCAAGACCCTATCTCTTAAAAATGCAGTTCCCTGCTGGGCATGGTGGCTCACACCTGTAATCCTAGCACTTTAGGAGGCTGAGGCGGGCAGATCGCCTGAGGTTGGGAGTTTGAGACCAGCCTGACCAACATGGAGAAACGCTGTCTCTACTGAAAATACAAAATTAGGTGGGTGTGGTGGCACAGGTCTGTAATCCCAGCTACTCGAGAGGGTGACACAGAATTGCTTGATTCCAGGAAGCGTGGTGAGCCAAGATCGCGCCATCACACTTCAGCCTGGGCAACGAGAGTGAAACTTTGTCTCAAAAAAAAAAAAAAATGGAGTTCCCAGCCCTGGAAGTGGTGATTCTGTGGGGTCGGAGAAGCGCAGGCACTCTGTGAGGGAGCCTCTTAGCCATTTCTGGCCTATTCAACCCAGCGAGGATACTGGGCTCTCGCTGTGGGCCTGCTGAGCTTCCCCTCTGTACCCCAGAGAGGTAGTGTCTCTGTGTGGTGGGTCTTTTCTTATGGGCTCTGGGTTGGCCTTGCCCTGTTCATGCCTAAGTCTGTCCACTCTGCCAGCTGGGCCCTTCTGAATGCCTGTGGGGCAGGGATGCTTGGGCTCCCGCCCCCTCATTTATTGGATGCAGTGCAATAAATGGGAAGCATCAGGGAGCCTCCTGCTCACCCTGGGGAAGCCACTGCCGTAGGGGCCCCCGGCCTCTCCCGTTTCACCAGTCTCTGGGCAGAGCCTGGATGCGAAGATGCTGCTTTTAAAGACAGCAGTTGGTGAAGGAAGCTGGCAGCCACAGCGGCTCAGGATGCTGCCCACCGTTTGGGGGCCGAGCGGCTCCCTCATCTCAGGTCTGTGTTGCAGGGGCTGTTTCAAGGCCTTCTACATCCACAAGTTCAGAGCCATGCTGGGCAAGAACCGGCTCATCTTCCCAGGAGAGAAGGTAGCATCTGGGTCCTGGGGGTCTGACTGAGCAGCCTGGCCCCTCGAGGCCCCTGCTCGTCCCTCCTACAGGTGGTCTGGCCTGCTGCAGCCGCCAGCTCCGCCCTGGGATTTGAGGGCTGCCTGGATGTCC
Source organism: Cacajao melanocephalus (assembly GCA_963573385.1). Classification (NCBI taxonomy): domain Eukaryota; kingdom Metazoa; phylum Chordata; class Mammalia; order Primates; family Pitheciidae; genus Cacajao; species Cacajao melanocephalus. Next base: position 108,347 of record CAUYLG010026509.1, on the reverse strand, counting down.
TGGACGTCCTCGAGGTGGGGTGTCTGCTCGTGTGGGGGTGCAGTGCCCTGAGTGCTGTTTCTTCTCTCCCAGGTGCTCTTGGCGTGGTCTGGGGGGCCTTCGTCCAGCTCCATGGTCTGGCAGGTCCTTGAGGTGTGTGCTCACCACCCACTTGGCCCCGGCTGCTGGGCTGAGGCTGGGGGGCTCCTTTCTCAGTCTGCTGAGGGGCTGTTGGCTGGGTCTAGAGAGCAGTCCGCCCCCCAGCCTGGGCACCAGGAGGGTTCTCAGATGTGTTTACAGTAGGCGCACAAATCAGAAGCTGTGTCCAGAGCGCCTGTGTGTGTCCCACTTGACTTGTGTCCCTTTACTCAACCTGCACAGAAACACAGTCAGTGCAAAGTGGCATCTCAGCTCGGCCGTGTGTGACCCGAGGGAAGGTCAGGAAGGGGGAGGGGGGATTGTCAGGAGAAGCAGCGGGAGCAGCATTTGAGGTGGAGGGCATGGCACGTGGCGGGGAGGCAGGGGCAGGGGCTCGGCTCAGGGTGGTGGGCTGTGCCCCTGGTGTGTTCAAGGCCGGCTCAGGAAGTCTGAGGCAGGTAGGGCTTCTCAGGAGGGCACAGGAGCGAGATGTGCCTGGTTTCTCTACACTCCCAGTGACGGGTGCAGTCTGGAGGAGGCTGTTTCTGGGGGGTGGGTGGTTGAGACGGGAGGGTTGGCTCTGCCTGGGTGATGGGTGTGGTGTTGGTCTCAGGATGGGCGCACTGCACGGCACCGTTGAGGTTAGTGTTCTGTTCGGGTTCTTCTGTTGAAGTTAGTGTTAGTCTTCTGTTCGGGTTCCCCGAACCCACCAGGAGGGTGGTGTGAGGTAACTGGCTCAGCCCTCTGTGCCACACTGGTGCTGCCTGCCTGTGCCCAGTGGTGCCCCAGCCTCTAGCAGACTGTTGCTTTCTGAGTGTCCAGAAGTGTGTAAGGTGCGGTCACGGTGGCCCCGCAGCCCCAGCCCCCTCTCCTGAGGCACTGTTCAGCCATCCAGGACCAGTGCGTTTTACCAGGGGGTGAAGACCCCCAGGCTTCTGTGGAAAACACGTCTGGCATGCATCCTCACCTACTGGGCCTGCCTGGCCCCCAAGTCTGAATGGCTTTGTGCACTAAAAGCAATGGCAGGGGAAGGTCACTTTACCTTCCAGGAGGGCATTCAATGCAGATGAAAACTGTTCTGAGCTGAGGTGTCCATGGCGTGTGGCCAGGGCTGAGTCCCTGACGCTTCTCCCTCCAGGGCCTGAGCCAAGATTCTGCCAAGAGACTGCGCTTTGTGCCGGGGGTCATCTTTGTTGACGGTATGTGTGGCCATTGCCCCTGCTACTCCCTGGCCACTGGGGTGTGCCCTGCTGACCCTCCTCCGGTGGGGCGTGTGGAGCTGCTGCTGCCGCCCCTGCGCTCAGGCCCTGGTGGGGACATTCCCCTGGAGGAGGCAGTGGATGTGTCCGTCGTTCGGAGGCGCCAGTGTTGCTGGAGAACACCCTCAGAAAGTTGGGGGTGGGGACCATCATGGGCTCTGGGGACAGAGGAGGGCATGTGAAGTATGGGTGGTGAGGGGACCTGGGGCCGCGTCCCTGAGCCCTGCTCCTGTGGGACGAACTCCTGGGGTGTCCACTCGTGGTGGGGTCAGCCACAGGGAGAATCCCCTTCCCCAAAGGAAAACCGCAGATATCCCTCAGCCCCTCCAGAAGCACCGCCCTGCAGAGCGAGGCCTGGAAGGATTTCCCTGGGGGGAGGTGGCCCGACACCCTGCCTGGCTCTTCTGTGAGCCGTGACTGCACCTGGGTTTTTCAGAGGGAGCAGCCTGTGGCCGGAGCCCAGAGGAGAGAGCAAAGACCCTGGCCGAAGTGAAGCCCATCCTGCAAGCAATTGGGTTCCCGTGGCACGTGGTGGCCTTAGAGGAGGTGGGAGGGCTGGCCCTGGGAAGGGGTCCCAGAGGCGACCTCTGGGGCTGTCCTGAGCCTCACCGCCCTCTCCTGCCTCCCGGAAGGTGTTCAGCCTGCCGCCGGCGGTGCTTCGATGCTCTTCCCAGGAGCCAGCAGCTTGCGAGGGGGCCTACAAGGCAGCCGTGGACAGCTTCCTTCAGCAGCAGCATGCGCTGGGGGTGGAGGGTGGGCCTGGCTCGGCTCATGGGGAGGAACAGCTGCCCCCCCATGCCCAGCCCCCACGGGACCCCCAGAGTCTGGTGAGACCACCTGCTGCTGCCCAGACCGAGGCTCTTTCCCACCTGTTCTGCTCAGTGAGGACCCTGACAGCCAAGGAGGAGCTTCTGCAGAACCTGCGGTGAGGCCCTGCAGTCCCCAGGCCCCCGAGAGCCCCTCCCCGGGCCAGCCCCGCCCGGCCCTGAGATGTTCTATGCTGCAGGGCCCACCTGATCCTGCACGTGGCCCGAGCTCACGGCTACTCCAAGGTCATGACTGGGGACAGCTGCACCCGCTTGGCCATCAAGCTCATGACCAACCTGGCGCTGGGTAGAGGGGCCTTCCTGGCTTGGGACACGGTAGGCAGGGGCCTGGGTGCCCAGGAGGCCCGTCCCCACCCTCGCCCATTCAGCCATCTTCACTTGGGAGTACTCACGTATCAGTCCTGCCGCATCTCGGATGGAGGTGGGGTCTGTGACCCTTCACACCCGGTAGGGGAGGAGGGGGCACATACAGGCCTTGAGCTTGACTATACAGCCCCCACCTCCCCAGGGCTTCTCCGATGAGCGGCACGGGGACGTGGTGGTGGTGCGACCCATGCGGGACCACACCCTGAAGGAGGTGGCCTTCTACAACCGGCTGTTCTCCGTCCCTTCGGTCTTCATGCCAGCCATCGATACCAAGGTGGGTCCACCAAGGCAGGTTGTGTGGGCTGGGTGGCCTCTCTCACACGGGCTCAGAGGTCACCGGCACACCTTCAGCGACTCCTGTCGTGTCCCCCAGCAGTGCCATGTCCCCAGGGTCCTCTGAGTCTGCCCTGTCCCTGAGGGCGTGAGGGTGACAGGAGAGCCCCACAGGTACACTGCTGAAGCTGGTCCTCTGGCTTCCTTGAGCTGTCGTGGAGAGGCCAGACCCATGGGGGCCGGCAGTGTGGAACTCACAGCACCTGCCCTCACGACTCTCTGCCCCAGCCTGGTGCTGGCCCTGGGCTCTCCCTTAGTCCTGAATCTGGTTGTTCCCTAGGCCCCTGAAAAGGCCAGCATCCACCGGCTGATGGAGGCCTTCATCCTCCGGCTGCAGACCCAGTTTCCCTCCACCATCAGCACTGTGTACAGGTGTGTGTGCAGGTGTGTGCTGAGCGCACTGCTCATGCTCAGGCTAGGGCTTACGGTGGAGCTGCACCCCGTACGTTTCACCTGTTCCTCCCACCCCCGGCCACAGGACAAGTGAGAAGCTGGTGAAGGCCCCGCGGGACGGCCCTGCTGCCAGCGACTGCAGCCCGCGCTGTCTGCTGTGCATGTGTGCCCTGGACGTTGACGCTGCTGGTCTGTGCATCCTGCTCTTGGGGTGATGGGGGAGTAGGGGGCTCAGCGGCACCAGGGTCCCCTCAGCCCCTCTCTGCTTGCAGACAGTGCCACGGCTTTTGGGGCTCAGACCTCCTCACATCTCTCCCAGATGCAGTCGCCCACCCCCCTGACTGAAACCAAGACACCCCAGGGGCCCTGCTGTTCTCCAGGGGGGGCCCGGGCCCAGGGCTGCTGCCAGGGAGCCTCCAGGAGGTGAGTCCCTGTCCCTACCGCCCGTGGCCAGCTGCCTGGGGGCAGGGGGACCTGCCCTCACCCACTGGTGCTGAGGTGCTAAGGTGGGCACCCATCCAGCTCTGCTCCTACAGGGAGGACTCCCAAGCCTGCATTGTGGAGCAGCTGTGCTACGGCTGCCGTGTGAACATGAAGGACTTGGTGAGTTGGTACCCACCTGGCTGGGCTTGGAGAGGGGACGGGACGGCCTTCCTGCATTCCCTCCTAACCCCGGCCTCTGTTACAGCCCTCGCTGGAGCTCCTGCCGCAGTACATCCTGGCCGAGGCCCAGCTCCGCACCCAGAGGTACTGGGGCCTATCCTGCTGTGGCCTGGGGGGCAGGTGCCTGGGGGCTGGTGCCCACTGCAGCTCTCTCTCTAGGGCCTGGGTGTTGGCAGAGATCCGGGACTGTCTGATTGAGGACAGTGACGATGAGGTGGGACAGCAGGCGCCAGGTGCAGGGTCCACCATGCTGGGGCCGGAAGGCAAGGACGGGGCTGGCCTCTGAGTGTCCATTTGTATAAATAAAACATTTTTAATTAAAAAACTCTACAGTATGCGTGGGGGACAGCAGTGCCACGCAGGCCATGGGGACGCAGTGTCCTTCTCTGACAGCAGCATCAGGGCTCAGGCAGGCCGGGAGGATGTGTCACAGCTGGCAGCCATGGACGGGGCAGCAGCTCCCCCGGCCCTAGGAGTGCCGCCCGCTGTGTGGCCGTGCTGGCCAGCAGCAGCTCCTACTCCTTCTCACGAGTCCACTTGATCATGGTCTCCGGGGAGCGGTAGAGGAAGATGAGCTTGGCGTACAGCTCCTCCTCCAGCGCCAGCTCCCGGGTCTCACGCACCAGGAAGATGTCCTGGCAGAGCTTGAGGACGCGGTCCACGCACGGCAGCTCCTCGAACATGATGGAGTGCGAGATCTCGCTGAAGAAGCCGCGCACGAACTTGCCGATAACCAGCACGATGGACACGTACAGCCCCATGATCCTGCGGGGGAAGCCGGTGAGTCCTGGGGCCGCCCGGGGCCCTCCAGAGCTGCGGGGCGCCTTCCAGCCACACACTCACCCGTAGCCAGCCAGGAAGCCGAGGCTCGGTGGGCTGACCTTGTCGCTGAAGATGACCATGGGCAGCAGGTTGCAGTCGGCCTGGCAGTCCTCCAGCTCAATGACCCACCACTCAAGGAAGCCAGTGGCCCCTGGGCCCCGCTCCCTCCGCAGCTGGATACGCACGCCGAGGTAGTCGGCCTCCTCATCTGGGGTGGAGCCGGGAGATGGTTGGGGCTGCGGCCTCCCCCCTATCCTCCCCCAACCCTGTACCCCCACTCACTGGGCTGCAGCTGCTTCACAGGGTTGGCTTCGGGCCCGTTGGGGGCGCGGATGTACTTGGGGAAGAGGTTGGGGATGACCCTGCATGGAAGTGGGAGGTCAGGCCTGGCCCTGCCTTCCTGCCCACCAACCACCCAGGGCCCTTCACTCACACAGACTGGTCCGAGGTGCCCTCCAGCAGGCTGGCCAGCTGGCGCCGCTCAGTGCTGTTGGGGGCCAGGGCCAGCATGTGCTTCTCATTGGCGTATTCCACAGTGCCTCCCTTAGCCAGATCCCTATGGGCGGGAACACAGCATGACCCAGGGCTGGGGGTCCAGCCCCGCCGGCCCTGCCCCAGGCCCGGGCCGCACCTCTGGAAGTTCCAGGTGAAGCGCAGGGTGATGTCGGCTGTGCCGTTGTACAGCTCCCGCTTCATCTGGGCGCGGCTTGGTGGGCTGATACGCCACAGCGCCCCAGAACTGCCCTCAATCTGTGCCGTGACGATGTCCTCGGGACTATACTGGCTGATGAACTGCATGGCCAGCTGGGTGCAGGTGCCACCCTCAGTGACTGCAGCCTCTTCCCGCCACCCCACCAGGCTGTCACAAGGCAGAGGCCGCTTACCGGTTGGGGGTCAAACTGCCGGGACAGCTCCTCATAGGCCGGGGGTGTGAAGGGGATGATGGACGGCTGCTGGGCGCTCATGGTGAACAGGGGCTGGAGGCACAGGGCCGTGAAGATGAGCGAACAGGGGCAGCTGGGGTGGCACCGCCTTGGCCAGAACCCCCAGGGGATGGGAATGGACAGGTGGGCCAGTGCATGCTCACCTCATAGCCGCCCAGCTTGAGGGTGACGGTGACATCAATGGGCTGGTTCACCACACCCACCACGGAGCGTACCAGCGACATGAAGAGCAGGGGGAACCAGATGATGGCGATGAGGAAGAGGATGATGAGGCCACCCATGCCGTACTTCACGATCTTCTTCTTCTTCTGCCCTTTGGGCTGCGGGTATTTCTGGAGGGGAACGACACAGGTCATCCACTCAGTTCTGCCCTTCCTGCAGGTGACGGACCACAGTCTCTGGCTCACCCAGCAGCCCACAAAAGCCCCAGCCTGACTCTGGCATGGCACAGCTGTAGCAGTGGCAGGCAGCCGCAGACCCGTGGGCCAGGACTGAGGGTCCAGCTGGAACCCTCACGTTCAGGGGCCACTGGTCTTACACGAGGGAGCTGTGCCCACTTGGAATAGACAGGCTTTCTCCGACACACAGCGCCAGCCCCGCCCAGGCAGGAGACTGGAACGGAACTCCTGTGTCACACCAAGTGCCATAACTCCAAGGGGCTCTAAGAGCTCAAACAATGGAACTTAAAACACGGCAAATCTTCATGAACTTGGATTTGACAAAGGAAAATAAACTAGGTATTACCAAAATAAGCACTTCTGTGCTGCCAAGACACCATCCAGAAATGTAAGAGACAGACAGTGCATAGAATTGGAGAAACTGTCTGCAAGTCATATAAGGGCCCAGCAACCAGAGGATAGAAAGAATTCTTACACCTCAATCATTTCTAGCCAGTGTATCTACAGAAAAAGAAAGAACCTAATGAGAAACCCAGCTCTTGGGCACGGTGGCTCAGGCCTGTAATCCCACCACTTTGGGAGGCCAAGGTGGGCGGATCACTCAGGAATTCAAGATCAACTGGGCCAAAAATGCAAAAGCTAGCCAGGTGTGGCACTGCACACCTATGGTCCCAGCTACTTGGGAGGCTGAGGTGGGAGAATCAGTTGAACGTGGGAGGCAAAGGCTGCAGTAAGCCAAGATGATGCCTTTGCACTTCAGCCTGGGCAACAGTGAGATCCTGTCTCAAAACCCAACTAAGACACAGAGAAAGGATTTGAATAGACATTTCCCCAAGGAAGACACATGGTCAAGCACAAGAAAAGACGCTCGCTGTCAGTCAACAGGGAACTGCAGAAGGCTCAGCAGGAATGGCCAGAACAAAAACCACAGAGCAGCAGGCTGCTGAGGATGTGGACACACTGGGCCTGTGTGTTGCTGGGGGTGCTTGAGATGGCGGAGCCGTGCAAACCAGCGGCTGCTCATGATATAAGACGCCACCAGACAGCACTTCTAGCCCCGGCGTGCAGCCACAGAACCGAGGACACAGGCGCACACGTGTACACCGCGGCGCCTGGCAGCCTCATGGGAAACAGCCCCTCAGTCAGTCCTTCGCAGATGAACATGTGGTGCATCCATACCCCAGAATGTCATTTGCCCACGAAAGGGAAGGCCGTGCTGCCACGGGGGTGAACCTCAGCAATACTGCTGAGTGAGGAGAGCCGGGCACAGAAGGACAAAGGCTGGCTGATCCTGTTTTCATGAAATACCCACAACAGGCAAATCCATATAGAAACAGGCAGTAGACAAGGGGTTACCAGGGTCCGGGGAGAGGGAAACAGAGTGACAGCCAACGGGCACTTGGTTTCTTTTTACTTTTTTAGAGACAGGGTTTCACACTTGTCCAAGCTGGAGTGCAGTCGTGTGATCGGGCTTAATGCAGCGTCCACCACGTGGCCTCAAGCCCTCCCACATGAGCCTCCAGAGTACCTGGGAGCACAAGTGAGCACCATCACACCCAGCTAATGTTGTTTTGTAGGGGAGGTCTGGCTATGTTGCCCAGGTTGGTCTTAAACTCCTGGCCTCAACTTGTCCTCCTTTGGCCTCCCAGAGTGCTGGGACCACAGGCGTGAACACCACAGCCAGCTGATTTTATTTTTACATTTGCTGAGGTGGGTCTCACTGCGTTGCCCAGGCAGGTCTTGAACTCCTGGCCTTGAGCAGTCCTCCCGCCTCCATCTCTTAAAGTGCTGGGATTACAGGCGTGAGCCACTGTGTCCGGCCCTGGGTTTCTTTTTGAAGTGGTGAAAATACTGTAAAGTTGATGTTAGTGGCAGATGCTCAACTGTGAATATACTAAAAACCCCTGATTTGTACATTTTAAATGGCTGAATGGGCTGATGCATGAATTTTCTCCCAATAAAGCCATTCAACAAGACCTCAAGTAACTGTCTGACTGGTTGCCCTGCACCAAGCCCGCTCAGGGGCTGCTCTACTGCCAGCCTACCTGGAACAGGGCCAGGTTTGCCCGCTTCTGACCCCAGCACCCTTCTGCAGCTGCCAAGATCACTGCCCTCGGGATCAGCTGGTTGTGGGCTTGCCTCCTGTCCCTCCCCATTGCCTGCGAGCCCTGGGAGGACTACCAGCACCCCCGGTTCTCATGGCAGCAGTGCCTCTGTCCCAGGGAGAGGGCACATCCCTGGCCCCTTGTTCAGGCCCCCGCCCCTGTCCCCGCCCAGGCACCTTTTCTGTCTCTCGGCTGCACTTGATGATGAAGATGTTGGCATAGATGTCCTCCACGCACATCCAGTTGGACAGGGACAGCGTGGTGTCTGTCCACACCCAGTCCATCACTGCCCGAAGCTCCACCAGGAATGGCACCAGCCGGAACCTGCCCACAGCCAGGGATCCCGTCAGGTGGGGTTCCTCCTGCCTGGGCCGTGACAGGGCAGGATCTCGTTTCTCACAACCCCCACCCCGGCGGGACCCTCACTTACCCCTGGAAAAGGAAGAGGTTGAGGTGATTGTATTTCTTGGTGAGGAAGTTGCCAAGGATGCGGGTGGGATAGCCGCAGCGGATCTGGTAGGCGGACAGGGCGAAGTAGATGCATTTCACGAAGTACCACAGCTGTGCCACCGCATTCTGGCTGAACATCCTGCGGGGGATGGCCAGGTCAAGGACCCCATCGGAAGTGGAGCCCCGCCCCCAGAGACCACACTCCTCCCCTGCATGTGGGCCCACCTCTCGGTGACGGCGGGCAGGATGAAGAACATCCACAGGTGGATGGCCAGCACCAGCACCACCTGGAAGGCCAGCTTGCCCAGCACAGTCTTGCGCAGGTAGAGGGCTCGGTCGACCACCATGGTGCTGAACTGGATCAGCAGCATGACCAGAAAGGCCTCGGGTACCTGGTCATCTGACAGGGAGGACGTGATGTCCGTGGCCGCTGAGTGCTTCTGTGGCCGGGAGAGCACAGATCAGGCGGAGCCAGGCCTGGGGGACGTGGGTGGCTGCTGCTGGGCTCTGCATCCACTGGGGGATCCCGGGTCTGGCTCACCCCAAAGGCCCAGAAGCCAAAGATGATGATGATGAAGTCGACGACATCAGCCAGGAACATGAGGGCGTAGACATCGGTGGCTGCGCGGTACTTGGTGTGCAGAATGTCGTGGAAGAAGCGCTGCAGCGGCCGGTACGTGCCCTGGGCCCTGCGGAAGTTGGGGCTCAGCCGGGTTCCAGTGCCTGCCTCCCCGCCCCCACCGCACAGCTGCCCCCAGCTGCCCTCACTCACAGGGACAGGCAGAAGCCCTGCAGCCGCCGCCCAGCCGCCCGCACTCTTTGTCTGGAGCGGCTTGGCTTCTTCTTTCTCCCCGTGGGGGCCTCTTTCTCTTCTTCCTCCTCTTCTTTATCCCTGTCCTTAGCTTCTGTAGGGGAAAAGCTGACTTCTGTCTGGGCCCTCTGGGGACTGGGTCTGGCTCATGGCTTCTGACCACCCTAAGAGGCTGGCATTCTCCCCATGTGAGAGACCAGCGGGCTGAGCACAGGAACCTCCCGGTGTCACCGGCAAGGGGACAGCTGGGGCTGCATCCTCTGGGGCAGACTTGAGGGGTACACAGTAGCTGTGCACGTGGGGGGCATCCCTGGGGGCAGAGCCAGGAGCTGTGGCTCAGAAGTGGCCTTCCTGGTATCCAGGTGGGCCCTGCACTGGGCTTGGCCATCTTATTTGAGAAATACCCTCCCTGTGGCAGCCCCACGGGCAGAACGGGGTAGGCAGGAAGCCAGGGGTCAGGGCGGTTATACCGATGGCTGCCGGTCCTTTCCGTGCTGGACTCTCCTTCTGCCTCCTCCTAAAACGTAGACTGATGCGCCTCGTGTCTCGAGGCCTGAGCTCCACTTGGGGTTCTGGGGTCCCGTCTGTAGCTCCGACCCTCTCTTCCACCTGAACATGGTCCTCGATAGTGGACCCGGGCACCCCTGGCTCCTCCTGGAGCCCTGTGCCTGCCTGGGCCTGGGGTCCCAGAAGGACCTCTGGTCTCTCCTCAGCCCCCTGCTCCTTCCCGCTGCTCCTGTCTCGCTCCTGGGATGGTGAGTCCTCCTCGTGGTCCCAGAGGCCATAGCACTGCGGGGCGGGAGGGTGTGGTGAGGAGGCTTTGGCTCCCGGGCAGAGAGTGCAGGTGCCCCGCGGGCACACCCAGCCCCTCAGTGCCACGGCTCACACTCACCAACAGCTGGGACCGGTGGAAGAAGAGGGCCATGAGCTGCACCAGGTCGTACTTGATGTAGCCGTCAGTCTTCTCCAGGCCCAGGATGCGCGGTGGGAAGTAAGGCTTGTTCTCGTAGCGCCGCAGCACCGCGTGGCTGTTCCAGGGGAAGAAGCCAAACTGGAACAGATACTTGACGACCACGGCGACCTGCAGGGGCGGGGATTCAGCACGCATGGGGGCGTGGTGACCTGCAGGGGCGGGGATTCAGCATGCGGGGAGGGGCGTGGCGACCTGCAGAGGCGGGGATGTCGGGGATGCAGAGGGGGGCACCCCTCCCCCGTGGCCGCGCCCACCTCGGTGAAGATGATGGCGGTCATCCAGAAGCGCTTGCTGGGCCGCGGGATGGACAGCATGGCCCAGAGGAAGACGAGCACAGGCAGGACCAGCGAGCCGGCGGAGGCGGTGACCATGTGGTTGAGGATGATGATGAAATAGCACAGCAGCTCCGAGTGGGCAGCCACGCACTGGTACATAGCCTGCAGCAGCCGCAGCGCCCGGCCCTGCCCCTGCGCGAACAGCTCTGCTTCCTCCAGTTCAGGGATGCGCAGGCGCCTGCGGGGAGGCCCGCGAGTTTGGGGGAGCCCGGGACTGCTCAGAGGCACAATGGCCCTATCTGCTGCCAGTCCCAGACAGGCTCCTCCCCCTGCAGGGCCATGGTGAGGCCAGCGCCTCCGTGTCCCGCCCTCACCTGTCCAGGAGCAGCTCGCTGGCCGTCCGCATCCGCACCCGCACCCGGTGCAGGGAAGCACCAGCCTCACGCTCCGCGGGGTCGGTGACCACCTCCTCGCTGCCACTGCGCGTGTGGTAGCCGGTGCTCAGGGGGCTGCCTGTGTCATCCGTCATGCTGCTAAGCGGCTCCTCTGCCCCCAGCCCACTGGGAAGCGAAGCCGGGTCACAGGGAAGCCTGTGCTATGGCCTCAGGCTGCAGGGAGGGTAAGGGCAGAACCCCCACAGTCCTTGGGTGCACAAGGGAAGGGCGAGGGTCTGGGATGGGTGGGCACTGCCACCCTCCAGTGGCAGCAGCTGGGACTCAGGGGTCACCCCAGCCCCTACCTGGACACTGTGCTTGGTGCGTCGGGGGCCTCGGTGAAGCCTGGCAGCGTGGCCTCGGCCTGGCTTGTGTACAGCTGGAACAATACGCCCCGGTCCACTTCTCCACCCTGCAGGGCACAGGAGGGGATTCAGGGCTGCACAGACTGTGTCCCAGCTCTAGTCTGCGCAGGCGGTTTAGGGGATGGAGTGGGCGCTTAAGCGGGCAGGGGTGTGGCCGGGCGCGGCAGGGATGAGCGTGGTAGGCGGGAAGGCTCACCCGCAGGAGCTCCTGAGTGAGGAGGTAGCGCTCTGCGCGCAGCACGTCACTCATGGTGCTGTGGTGCCGGGTGAACTCCTGCAGCCAGCGAGTCAACCCATCCACCAGTGCCTGCCCCAGCACCCACAGGAACTGTGCCGTGCTCAGCACCCGCTGCACCAGGTGGCTCCGGCCTGCAAGAGGGCAGGAAGGTAGGAGGGGCGCTGGAAGGGCAGCCTGTGGGGCCAGGAGAGACCTCCCACTCCCCAGCCCCGGGGGCCCACGCACCTGCGGCCACCTCCTCGGGGCCCTCTGCCGGCTCCCCCTCCTGGCTGGGTCCACCTCCTGGGCACAGGACACTGGTCAGCGATGGGAAGCCCTGCCACTTCCCCTCAGAGTCCCCATGCCTCCGGCTCACCTGCGGGCAGCTGTCCTGCCTGCTCTTGCCGCCGTCGCCTCAGCACCGTCTGGGCATTCGTCACCCATGCCTGGTATGCCATCTGTGGGCCAGCCCCTGGGTCAGGACCCGGCCTTCCGCGCCATCAGACCCAGTCGGGAAGGGGAGGGGTAACCGGGTTGGGCAAGCCCAGCACCAGATCCCCGCTCTGTGTTTACTGGGACCTCTGTGTCCCTGAGCCCCTCTGGGAGGGGGACCCTAAAGGGTGGTGGGGGAGGACACCCACACATGCAGCACACCTGGCTCCCAGGCCAGGAACAAGAGCCAGGGGCCCAAAGACGGACCCAGGAAAGGCAGGTGGCCAGCACGCAGGCGTCAGGTCCGTCTCACAGGTCAGGCCACGGCAGCCACCAGAACTTGGGTGGTCAGTGCCAGGACTGCAGGCAGAGGGGTAGCAGGCTACACAGGACCCACAGCCCCGCAGCCTGCTTTCCCATGGGACTTGGGAGGCCTGGGTGGGCTTCCGGGAGGTAGAGTGTAGGAGCTGGGTTCCCAGGCCCTGGCGGCATCTGTCATACCCTATGCTGCCCTGGCCCAGGGCCCCAAGCTCTGTGGTCCGAGTGGGGCAGACAGGGTCCTTCCCCCTACCTGGAAGGCGCTCTGGGTGGAAGGCCTGGGATCTTCAGTTGCAGCCTCCTCCTCCTCTTCGCTGTCCGACTCAAACAGGAAGTAGTCTCCAGAGTGGATGACTGTGGACAGGCAGGGCTGAGAGCCAGCCTGACCCCCCGGGGACCCCAGCCAGACCCTGGCAGGCCTTTTGGTCCACTTCAGGGTGGATGGGCCAGTAACAGACCTGAATGCTGTGCAGCCAGGCTCCCTCGGACCCCCACACCCACAGGGTCAAGGCCCAAGAGCCACCCTCCCACCCTCCCTCGGGGAGCAGGCGTGCAGTCGGGAGCAGTGCATGCACAGGACACAGGCCAGCGCAGTGGGACGAGACCAGAGGGGCAGGCGGGACAGCTGAGGAGCAGAGCCAGCGCGGTGGGACGAGACCAGCAGTGAAGGCAAGGCAGCTCAGCCGACACGGGCTGGGGTGCAGGGTGGGCCGACTGCAGAGGACTGGGGGAGCCCATGAGGCTGTGTGAGGGTCAGAAAAACAGAACACGCCTGGCTGAGGCGGGCAAGTCACCTGAGGGCAGGAGTTCGAGACCAGCCTGGCCAACGTGGTGAAACCCTGTCTCTACTAAAAATACAAAACTTAGCCAGGAGTGGGACATACACTTGTAGTCTCAGCTACTCGGGAGGCTGAGGCAGGAGGATCACTTGAACGCGGGAGGTGGAGGTTGCAGTGAGCTGAGATCGCATCACTGTACTCCAGCTGGGGTGACAGAGCGAGACTCCATCTCAAAACAATTAAAAAGAAAAATGCAGAATGACACAGTGCTGCTGGGACCCAGGTGAAACTGCTGGTCAGCCACCCTGACTGTGTCCAGAGAACAAGCTCTGAGACTCCTCCCAGCAGAAGGGCTGGGGCAGAGCTGGGAGGGGAGGACAGGTTCAGCCCAGGGTCTGCAGCCAGGGAGGCACCCCCCGACCCAGAAGACCTCAGCACGTCCTGAAGCTCGAGGCCTGGGGATCGGGGGAAGTGGGGGAAGTTAGCAGCCCAAGAAGAGGACAGGAGGTTGGGGGGCACAGAGGCCCTGAGAGGGTGGCCACAGGCGGGCTAATTGGGGGTACCTGTGGCATGGTCCAGCCAGGGCCGCCACCACTGCCTCCGTGGCGGGGAGGACCCCCCTGGACTGTCGGGCCCTGTGAAGGGGCAGGATGAGTGTAAGGCAGCAGTCAACACACCAACAGGGGTCAGGGCTGTGAGTGCCCCTGGCTTGGGGACAAGATGTTTGGAGACACAGAGTCCCACAGCAATGGGGGCCATGTCAGGCCATGGAGCTCAGAGCCCATGTGCGTGGATGGACAATCACAGGGCCTGCCGGACAGAGGGTGATAACACGAAGAGGACGGGGGCTGGGAGCCCTGTGGGACGTCACATGGGCACAGACGCAGCACACACCAGCAGGCAGACATGCTGGACATGGAGCCTTGTGTGCTGGGCTACAGCCGCACTCACCTGGCTCTGGGCCGGGGTCCTTGGGGCCACTTCGGTCCACCCGGCCCTGCCTGTGCTTCTCCTGCTTAGCGCGGATGCGCTCCATCCTGCAAGGGGGAAAGGCAGGGGTACACTAAGCACTGGGAGGAGGGGCCAGGGAGACCCCACCCCAGGGGCACCTACTGTCTTTTCAGCTGGGCCAGGGACTTCTCCTCTATCCTGCGGTGGAAGTCGATGCTCTTGAGGTTGGCCGCATTGTAGAGAGCGAAGCCCCTGTGGGGAGGCAGAGACAGGGTATGGGCACCTGGGACTTGGCCCGAGCGGCACAAGCAGCTGCCACTCCCGCTGCCCACGCTGGGCAAGAGGCACCCACTGGGGAGGCATCTGCTGCCCCCAGCCTGCATGCTGTGTGCGGTGAGAGAGGACAGGCCCCCTTGCTGTACCGATTCGGGGACATCCGGTGGCACCCACCCACCCAGAGCTGCAGGGAAGCAAAGCTGGCCCTAAGCCAGAGCCCCTCCCTGGGTATTTGTGATACCACACGGTGATCGTCCCGCTGGTGGGGACACTTAGTCCTTAGCGGGAAAGTCGGCCGGGGGTGAGACACGAGCCAACATCGGAGCTGCAGCCTGTGGTCTCTGACAGACCCAGCACCGGGGCCAGGGTGATGGTGCTGGGGCTCTGCCGTCCTTCGTTCTCCCTCTAGGTGACACATCCATGTCACGGAGCAGTGGAGCCTGCTCTCCACGGTCCGGGGCTTAGGCAGCAAGGTTCCTCCCCTTGCCCCTCCCCCCCCCCAGACGGAAGCGCTGGGCCGTGTCCGGGCCAGAGCTTGCCTGGAGGCCAGCAGGGCAGTGGCCTGAAGGTCGGCCCTGACGTGCAGGTAGTAGCGGCTGAGGAAGACCCGGCGCTGCAGCAGCAGGAAGAAGAAGCACACGCTGTCCCAGATGATGCCGGCCTCCTCCACGGGTAGCAGGCAGTCCTGGTCTCTGCCCATCATCGCCTTGGCTGCAAGGCAGGTGCAACAAGGGTCAGGCTTGGGGCCCAGGAGCAGGGGGCGTCCCCACGGCCTCCCCGGTGGCCACCATCGCCACCACTCACGGTCATAGTAGCCCTTGACGGTGCACACGAGGCTGAAGAGCTGGATAACCCAGCAGAATCCCGTCTGCATCTGCTCCACGAAGACGCAGGCCAGGAGCTGCGGAGAGTGGGGTCAGTGGTGTTGGCGGGGCCCCAGGGCAGGTCGGGCGGGCGGGGGCGGGGCTCACCGACAGCATGTTCTTGGAGATGATGACAGTGACGTTGTAGAGGATGAGGCAGTCCCACAGCATAAGGCGGGCCTGCGTGTCCCTCTGCAGCAGGGCGGTGCCGAAGAGCAGCAGGTAGAAGCAAGCCAGTAGATAGCCCAGCCCGAAGATGCTGATTCGGGTGGCCCCCGTGACGAACACCACCACCAGCACCAGCCAGAACAGGTATCGGAAGACGGCCACCTTCAGCATGTCAAGGTAGGACCTGCCACGGGGGAGCGTCACGGCGGGCACCCGGCCACCCCTCCCAGAAGGCTCCCATGGAGGTGGCGTGGGACATGCCTGCAATGGATGAAGTTGGGCACGGGGTTGGGCTCCCCCCACAGCGGCTCCAGATGGTCAGTGTTGACGCCAGCCATGCGCTGCCACTCCTCCGTGCGCTCGGCTGAGAACACCTGCCACTGCTGGGAGGCGCAGAGCAGCAGGAGGAAGTCACCTGCAGGACGCGGGAGCCGCTGCTGGGCCGAGTGCACGGGGACCCACACGAGGCGGGCGCAGTGCACGTAGCCCGCCTCCCACCCTGGGTCTGGCGGGGTGGAAAGCCACTGGGAGCAGACACACGCCTGCCCAGGGGAGTGGCCAGGTGCCCCTGGGGGAGTCCTGGTGTGGGCGTCTGTGCGCGTGTGTATGAGGGCAGGGCCTGCAGGCTGCCAGGTGCCTGACTGCACATCCTGTGGCACCTGTCCATGCACACCTGTGTGCACACTTGTGAGCAGACTGGAGTGTGCATGTGTGCTCTTTGAGGGTCCTCTATGGAGGCGGGGGTGGTTGGGGGGACACTCACTGATGAGGTTGGTGGAGTTGGGGGCCCTGAAGAAGTCAGGCAGGTACAGCCACTTGATGAGTGCGGAGTTCATGGGGACGGCCCGACTCCAGCGCCATGGGTAATCTGGGGTTGGGGGTGTCATGTCAGGAAGGGCCTGAGACACCCTGTCCCCACCTGCTAACCAATGTCCTCAGACCCCAGGACTTTATCACCAACACTCAGGGTCCATGGGTATCATCTCACACCCACCCATGCACACACACGTGGCGTCTTGAGAACTTAGAGACCTAATGTCCCGTGTGTTCACACACATTCCTTAAACTATGCACCAAGCCCTGGGGGCAAAGGAACCAAGTGAGAGGCTAGAGGACACGGGGGTGGGGGTGCCGGGCATTTCTGAGTGAGTTGGACTCACACAGAGTCACAGTCCCTGACATGACAGTGCCTGTGATGTAACAGCTCTGAAAACAATAGTCGGAAGCCGCACACAGCCAGACGCCTGCAGCGGGGAAAGGTTCCACCTGTGGCAGCCATACCAGAGAACGCTGCACAGCGCGACAGCCCAGGATCCATAAGACAGCCTAGAAGGGCCCGCCGACCACATGACACACAGCCTAGAGGGGCCCGCCGACCACGCGACGCACAGCCTAGAGGAGCCCGCCCACCACGCGACACACAGCCTAGAGGGGCCCGCCGACCACGCGACGCACAGCCTAGAGGGGCCCACCGACCACGCGACGCACAGCCTAGAGGGGCCCGCCCACCACGCGACACACAGCCTAGAGGAGCCCGCCGACCATGCGGGATGGCCTAGATGGGCCTGCCAATCACAGGGCCTGCTGACGTGACCTCCTGACAGGACCATGTGCCAGGGATGGGCTGGGCCAGGGGTTGCTGGGGGAGGAGCCGTGGCACCATCAACCCCTGGTCACACTTCCTGGGAGGTGTGCGAGGCAGGGAGGGTCAGTCCCTAAGGACTGTGGGGGTGGATGCATGACTCCACGCATTTGCAAAACCCACAGCACCATCTGCCACAGAGGGAACTCCATGACATTAAAAGAAACTTGCCCTCGATGTCAGGGACCCGAGGACGCACTGATCTCACAGGATGCTGACTACACGGCATGGCCTTGTGGAAGGAGACAGGAGAAGGGAAGCTGGCCTCGGCGCCTCTCAAAAGCAGGTGTTTCGATAAGAAAGAGGTAGAGGAACCAGAGGCAGAGGCAGCCCTGTAGCGACAAGCACACCTGGTACAGATGTCACTAAACCTCTCGCTCCTGGAACTTGATCGCGCTCCCCGGAGCAGTGGCTGTGAGTGCAGGGCTGTGCTGGGGAAGCACAAGATGAGGCAGCCATGCCTGGAGCAGAAAACAAGACAGGCCAGGTGCAGTGCCCACGCCAGTCATCCCAGCACTGTGGGAGGCTGAGGCGTGCAGATCGCTTGAGGTGAGGAGTTCAAGACCAGCCTGGCCAACATGGTGAAACCCCATCTCTACTAAAAATAGAAAAATTAACTGGGTGCGGTGGAGGTGCGTGCCTATAATCCCAGCTTGAACCCGGGAGGCAGAGGTTGCAGGGAGCTGAGATCACCACACTGCACTCCAGCCTGGGCAACAGAGCAAGACTCCATCTAAAAAAAAAAAAAAAAAAAAAGAAAGAAAAAAGACGAACTTGAAAAGGGTGGGGCAGGCGGAGGTGGCCTAGAGCTCCCAGAGCCCAAAGCCGGGATCACACACAAGACAAAGTAAACAGCGCTGGTCCCACATCCTGTGTCCACACAGGTATAAATAACTGAATAAATAAATCAGCAGGGGAGAAAGGACAGCTTTTCCTTACAGAAGATGCCAATTCATATATGTAGAAGAGATGAAGAAACAGAAAACCAGCATTAGCAAATAGGGCCAGGCGCAGTGGCTCACGCCTGCAATTTCGGCACTTTGGGAAGCGAAGGCAGGCGGATCACCTGAGGTCAGGAGTTCAAGACCAGCCTGACCAACATGCTGAAACCTGTCTCTACTAAAAACACAAAAACTAGCTGGGCATGGTGGTGCATGCCAGTAATCCCAGCTGCTAGGGGGGCTGAGACAGGAGGACTGCTTGAACCCAGGAGATGGAGGCTGCGTTCTAGCCTGGTCAACAGAGCAAGACTCCATCTCAAAAAAAAAAAAAAAAAGGATTCTTGCTGTGTTGACCAGGGTGGTTTCAAACTCCTGGCCTCAAGGAATCCTCCTGCCTCAGCCTCCCAAAGTGCTGGGATCATAGGCATGAACCACCATGCCCAGCTAAATAAGTATGTGTGTATATATGTATGTATTTATTTAGAAGTGGAGTCTTGCTCTGTCACCAGGCTGGAGGGCAGTGGCAGGATCTCAGCTCACTGCAACCTCCGCCTCCTGGGTTCAAGCGATTCTCCTGCCTCAGCCTCCCGAGTAGCTGGGACTGCAGGTGTCTGCTACCACACCCAAGTGATTTTTGTAATTTTAGTAGAAACAGGGTTTTACCATGTTGGCCAGGATGGTCTCAATTTCTTGACCTCATGATCCACCTGCCTTGGCCTCCCAAAGTGCTGGGATTACAAGCGTGAGCCACCTCGTCTGGCCAAAAATTTATTCATTACAAAAAGAATACCAATGTCACATGAGAAAGTCTGGCAGACGCAGGCCTCTGTAGGCGAGTGATGAAGGCTGATGTGATAAGACGCGTCGACCCCAGTGGGAGGCACTGGGAGGACGTCTCACATCTGTGGTGGTGCCCAAAAGGCATGAACTGGTCTAATGAAAGAAACACCAGGCAACCCCAAACCGAGGGGCACTCTGTAAAACACAGCCAGTGCTCCGTCAGAAGTCTCAAGGCCAGGAAAGACGAGGAAAGACGGGAACCCCTGAGAGACAGAGACAAATGACCAGATGGAGCCTGGGGTCCCGCGTGGGGTCCCAGGACAGGACAGGGCAGGCACGTGCCGGAAGCACCATTCCCGCTCAGCACGGAAGCCCGTGTCTTGTTTTGGTCGTTTCTTTGGCCTGTGTTCACGGCTGACAATGGGGAAGCCTGGGACTAGGGCCCTGGGTCCCTGTGACTCAGGGTAAGTCTACATAAGACGTGAAAATCAGGAGCTGAATTGCTGCACACTGACACGGGCGGATCTCCACCGTTCCCTTGTGACAGAAGGTGCCGAGCTGTGTGCACCTGCTCCTGAGGTGTCTGGCAAAGGCAGACCTAGAGATGGTCAGAGCAGCGGCTGGCAGGGGGAGGGGTGGCCACCAAGGAGCAGGGGTGGCCTGGGGCCACAAGGCTGTAGGCCAGAAGGGCAACGCCTGCTGTGTGTGAACTGCGCCTCAGTGGGCCTGACCAGAAGACAGGGCAGGAGCGCGGGGGCACAGCTCAAAGGGCCCTAGGGTTGGATCCAGGACAACATGACCGTGTGTGACCAGAGGGGCCGGGGTCCGCGGAGCCGAGGGGCCGCTGACGCCCGTGAGAAGTGGTTGCTCTCCTTGACAGGAAACCCAGCTGACGGACGCACAGAGACAACAGAAGGAGTTTCGTGAAGCTGTGCCAGGATGATCCTGGACAGCCCACCAACACCGACAGGCTGGGTGCCACCGTGGGGCAGGTGGGACACCCCTGAGCTGGCTGCGCACACAAAGGTGACTCCCCTGTCTCAGACCACAGGGCGCTGTGTGCCTGGAAGAGACCCTCGGCACCGCGACAGCCACACAAGTCCAGTCTCGGCTCAGCGGCGACACCGCCGAGCACCCTCCACGGCTTCCCGAGAGACAAGCGAGGCGGCGGGGGGTGACCAGATCCTAACTTGAAACCAGACAGGCGCAAAGGAGGTGCTGAGGCTGGGGCCGCTTCAACCCAGAGGACATGCTGGACAGCAGCACCGCCGGGGACGGCCCACGTGTGGGGGGCTGTGGCGGCTGGAGTACGTGGGCTGACCAACAGGGACGTCCGCCCCCAGGAGACCCAGGCTCGAGGCAGCACTTGGGTGTGAGGCATCCCGGCCGCCCCTTGTGGGGCCCAGAGAGGACTCCTGCAACTTCCCTGGAGGTTTGAAATAGTTCAAAATAGAATATGGGGCAAAAAGGAAGTGAGAACAGCCGAGCCTGGAGAGGCCAGGCCACCCCCGAGAGGGAATGCAGGTGACAGTGCCCGGGTGGGATGCAGGGTGGTCAAGAGACACACAGGAGTGACTGGGGGAGGCCGAGGCTAAGTGCAGGGGGGTGGACAGGAGCCCGGGGCAGGCGGGAAACAGCCCCCAGGCGTCCACAAGGCCATGAAGCCCACGCCCACCCCAGCGCGTGCCCCTCACCGATGCACAGGGCCGGGGGCATGCCCAGGCACAGCAGGTACTGGTACAGCAGGAACAGCGCCAGGAAGAGGCAGTAGTTGGGCCAGAGGCGGGCGATGGCCTGGCGGCGCCTGCGGGTGAGGAGGACCACCAGCCAGCAGCCGTGCAGGGTGACCATGAAGTTCATACGCTGCCCAATTACGTTGACAGCCATCAGGAAGCAGATCTGGGGTGGGAGAGGGCAGGGTGGGGCGGGGCTGAGTCTGGAGAAAGGGGCTTTCTCCTCCCACCCGGCAGGCCTCAGACACAGGCAGCCTGGCCCGGAGGCTGTGCGCATCAAGCCAGGGAAACTGAGGCTCCCGGACGTGGGCTGGATGGCAGAGTGAATCTGACTTGGCCTCCTGCCTCTTGTCAGCACCAACACACCGAAGGGGTCCGGGGGAAACCTTGCCTGGCCCTGTGCCCCCGCCCCCCCGCGGCCCAAGCAGATCCACGTGGGGGCCAGGCCTGCGGCCCCTGCAGAGTCAGCCCTCCCTCCCCTCAACCCAGCCCTGCCCCAGGAGGGGGCAACAACCTCGCCTCACCTCCAGCCCGAATTTGTAGAAGAAGAAGTTGATGAAGTACTTGAGGCAGCCGAGCAGGTCCTGGTCCAGCTGCTGGCGGGTGCCGCTGGCAAACACAGCCTGGGCGGGCAGCGGGGCCAGCTGGTGCTGCCGGCGGTGGTGCTCCTGGCGCCGGTACACGACCGCCTCGAACACCAGCAGGAGCAGGACCTGCAGGTGGTTCTGCAGGAGGCGAGGGTCAGAGGGCAGCCAGGTACTCAGCCGCCCAGCCGCCCACCAGCCCCTCACTCACCTGGATGTAACCCAGGTTAGGGAAGCCCTTCCGTACTCCAAACCAGTTGGCGGGGTCCACGGGCCCCCGGTACAGCAGGGACTGGCTGATCTCCGTGGTCAGCAGGTTAGTGCTGTTGGGGGAGGGCTGGCAAGAGTCCTGGCATCAGTGCCCCCTCCCAGGCCACAGTGCCCCCTCCCAGGCCACAGTGCCCCCCAGTCCTGCCTGGAGCCTAACACAGCCACAGCTTCAGGGCAGGTCCACGGCGGCCCCAGCCAGGGACACGGGAGCTGCTGGCCTTGGAGCCACCTTCACAGTGAAGGGGACAGGTGTTGGAGAAACAGGGAGGCAGGGGCTGGGGGAGTGGAAAAGGGTCCGAGGACAAGGAGGGACGTGCGAGAAAGCACCCGCCAGCGGCTTCCTGAATGTCTCTCCCGGCCCGGGCCTGGTCCTCACCGGGGACACCCTGGGCCTCAGCCCTGTCCGGACGGACACCCCTGTGTGCGGGAAGTGGGCGCCAATCCACAGATCAGGTGGAAGGATGCTGCCTCCAAGAAGCCCCCTTGATCCCCCAGGGGAGGGCCCTCCACCTCCACTGCTGGCCCCGCTGCCTTGTAGCAACCGCCCAGGGAGGGAGGGACCGAGAACACAGCTGCCTGGAGCCTCCTCCCATCCCGGCTGGTGGGGGCCGGTACCTCCGTGCAGTTACTGGAGTAGTCCTGGGGGTTGACGACCTTGAGCTGGTACAGCATCTTACACACGATGATGACGCATGTCCACACGGTGGACAGGCAGGATGCCATGGGGCGGAAGCGCGGGTAGGGCAGGGCAAAGGCCCACAGTACCACCAGCAGCAGGTTCATCACCGACACCTGTGGGCGGGCAGCAGGGGCATGGGGGCATGGGGGCATGGGGCCGGGCTGGGGGAGGCCAAGGGGTGGGCCAGAGCCATCCCACCCCAGACGGGAAGCTGAGGCGCCTGCCACACTCACCTCCTTCAGGGCCACCCAGACAGTGTACAGAGCCACCAGCTTGAAGATGTGCAGCTCCAGCAGCCGTCGCAGCAACACTTGCACGCTCAAGAGGACGTCCGAGAAGCCGGCCGCCAGCTCCAGCAGCCGCTCGGCCACCAGGCCCCACTTGGCTGTGCCTGTGATGGTGGGAGGGTTGGTGTGGGTGTGGTACAGGAGCAGAAATGGGGGTTCCCGGGTCCCCTGTGCAGAAGAGGCTCTAGGGCTCAGAGGGGACTCTGTCAATGTGCCCCCAGCTGGGACTTGCACAGCAAACGTGGGCGGAAGCTGTGCTCTGCCTGCCCGACTCACCTTCAGGCACCTGCATGGCCTGGTGGGGCATGTCTGTGCCCGGCTCCTCGTCCCCGGGGCCCTCGTCCTCCTCTTGCGGCTGCTGCTGCAGCAGTGGGGTCCCGCTGGCTGCATCCTGCCTGGAAGAGAGTCCAACAATGTCACCTCCCACCTGTGTTCCTGCCCCTCTCACCTCCCGCGGCTGGAAGAAGGCCCCGCCTGCGCTGCCTCTGCTGCAGCTGACATTGTCCCCGTGACCTCCACGCTACCCCCAGCCCCACAGCACAAGCACATGCCCGTCAGGATCTGACCATGGAGGCTGTGGCCC
The DNA here is from genome assembly GCA_963573385.1 of Cacajao melanocephalus. NCBI lineage: Eukaryota > Metazoa > Chordata > Mammalia > Primates > Pitheciidae > Cacajao > Cacajao melanocephalus. The sequence goes on along the minus strand of CAUYLG010026509.1, from coordinate 85,309 downwards.
CTGTCCAAATCCCCCCCGGGCTCCCTCCCTGGCCCAGGAGGCTGCACCCCTCCAAGGCCACCAGGGAGGCTGGGGCCGCACCTGTGAGTCCAGTGCGGGAGGCGCCTGCCGGGTTGGGACACGTGCTGCATGTCGGTGAGCTTCATGAAGGGCCGGTGGAAGTAGTGCAGCTGCAGGATGCAGGCCAGCAGGAAGAAGCCGGGCACCAGGATGCTGGAGAAGAGCTCGGACACGCTGAACTGCTCCAGGCCCAGGTCCCCCAGCCTGCGCCAGGAGGGCCCACGTCAGCACCGGCCCGGCTCCTGCAGAGCCACCGTGAAAGTGCATGCCCTGGTGTCCGCACCGCTGCCCCACTGCCCCGGCCTGGACTCACTGCTGGTCGGTGAAGCCCGTGAGGTTGCGCCAGTAGGCAGGGAAGTCCTGGAACTGGAAGGTGTACACGGCGATGAGCACCAGCATGGTATAGGCCACCACGAGCCACCAGAAGGCCTTGAGGAGCTTCCGCCACAGGCTGTAGTAGACCTGCCAGGTGAGGGGGGCGGTGAGCGCCCTGGGGAGGTAGAGGGCCCTGGGGAGGGAGGGCGAGGGCCGTGGGGAGGGTTAGGGTTAGGGCGGAGGCCGCGGGGAGGGTTAGGGTTAGGGTGAGGGCTGCGGGGAGGGTGACAGCGAGGACCACTGGCTGGGAGTGCGAGGGTGGTGGGGAGGGCCTGTGCCCCAGCACCCACCCGCCAGGCACCTGGAAGAGGGTGAGGCAGAGCAGGAAGAGGAACATGTAGACGATCTTGTAGACCACGAGGCGGCCGGCGAAGCTGACCACGATGAACATGCCGGCACACACGTAGATCCAGTACTTGGCATAGATGTCCTTCACCAGCTCCCCCAGGCTGTGCAGCAGCATCTGCGTTCTCGTGGGCTCTGTGGGCCAAGCCAGGAGGCAGGCGATGGCATCGGGCCGGGCAGGAGGGCAGCCCCCGACCCTGCCCCAACACTCACCCGTGTCTGCCACGGTGACCTCCGTCAGCACAGCCGGAGCCTCCGCCGACTTCAGCAGCTTCTCTTTCACAAACTGGCGCAGCAGGAGCCAGAAGGTCAGGGTATAGAGCAACTGCGACAAGTCAGGGTGCCAGTCAGCCGGGGGCCCAGCGCCTCTGCCATCACCAGGGGCCAGGCAGAAGCCCTCAGGGAGGCGGCTGCTACCAGCCCATCCACACCAGCTTCCCTGCAGGCACTGAACACCTTCTCGCTCGAACCCTCCCAGAGGCACATGAGCACATGCTCACACGGCCATGGTGTGTGCATGGGTTCACACATGTTCACGAGTCACACATCTGTACACACAGGCCCACACATTCGCACAGGCACAGAGCCACGCACATGCCTGCACACGCTCACATGCTGGAGCACACATCTGCACACGTGCATGCTCACATACACACTGGCTTACGCACAGGTGCACGTTTGCACACAGAGGCTCACAAGTCTCTCAAGTTGAGATACAACCTGCTGGCCTGCAAACAGGTGACAGACAGAATGCTGGCACCCCCGTCTCACACAGACATGGGCACTCTGTGAACACATGGCCCACGTGGCTTGTCACTAAGATCCAGGGTCATGCATGGTGCCGATGGGCAGAGCCCACGCTCACAGAGTCAGAGACACAGGGCGGAGCCTGCAGCAACGCAAGCTTGTGCATGTATTCACTCAACAAATGCTCACTAAGAAGCTACTCTGGGCTGGCCCTGGGCTGGCAGAAGGGGACCCCATTGTGACAGACGCACATGGATCTGCCTTCCTGGTGCTGCCACTCTCCCAGGCAAGTGCATCCTGATGGGTTCAGGCACCCCCAGATGTGGTGGTGCACACTCACCATGGCACCAAGGTCCAGGCAGGGGTAGCGGGTGTGCTCCAGCCCCAGCTGGCGCAGGCTGACGGGGCCCAGGGTGGTGGGCAGCTCAGGGCGCAGGTCCATGGCCCACACGTAGCGCAGGCAGCACAGCGTCATCCCGTACAGCAGGATGCAGGGCGAGCACAGCATGGCCAGCTGGTGGCGGCTGCGCACCGTCCAGATGAGGCAGGCCCAGAGCAGCAGCACAAAAGTCAGCCAGCTGTGGTAGGTGATGCTCCACACCTGCGCGGCAGAGGGGGCTGCAGAGCTGCCCGCGCACCCCACCCAGCCAGCCCCACACGCTGTGCCGCAGAGGAGGCTGCACAGCACACCCCACCCAGGCGGAGCCCCACACCTGCGTGTTAGAGGGGGCACCACAGCCACCCAGCACACCCCACCCAGGCAGTGCCCCACATCTGCCTGCCCCCCACGGCCACCTACCATCATAGCAATGAGCGCACACACGTAGCTTTGGTCCATGATGAGGTGACCCAGGCTGTGCAGAGGGGACACCTCCCTGGGTTCAGCCTGCTGGGGCCGCACTGCAGATGGGGGCAGAGGTCAGCTCCGGCAAGGTGATCTCCAGGGCCTCCCATCTGACTATGCCCTAAAATCTGGGCCATGGGTAAGCACACAGCAGGAGGGACAGGCCCATGGTGGCCATGGGGGGCTATGGGCAGAACACATGGGGTCCAGGGGTTGGGCTGACACTGCCCCCGAGCGTGAGGCATCGCCCTGCCAGCACCTACCATTCTCCGGATGTGAGTTTCCTTGAAAGGGTGGGGTGCACAAGGTGGGCCTGACCCCCTTCCAGGTCTGCACACCTGAAGACCCCCGGGATCCCCGCCCCAAGGCCCTGCCTTCAGTTGCTTCATTCAGAAACACATTGCAAAACAGAAAATCAAGAGTTACAGTAAAGAAAGAAAGAAAGCAGCCAGAAAGAGCCCCCAGGCCCTTCCAAGGCGAAATGGCCAACACAGAGTTCCCTGGCTGGCCCCTGCTCATGACAAGTGGCCTCCTGGGGCCACAGGGCCACCTGGAGTAGCTCCCAGAGCTAACAGAACAAGATGGCACAGCCACGTCCTCTGGGGTGGTGTCGGGGGACCTGGAGACCCCACGGGGTCTCTGGGGTCAGCAACATGGCCACGTGGCTGCCCTAGGGTTTGGGTGGGGGGGTGGTCAGCGACACTGTTATGTGGCTGCCTGGGCACCGGACGGGGCAGGAAGCAGAAGGGTGCTGTCAGCGTGGGAGAGCGCCAGGCGGCCACCAGGGGGCAGCACCAGCCTCCTCCCCAGGCAGGTGGGACGGAAAAGCCAGTGCATCCCTAGGAGCACGGGAACTCACCGGGTCGCTGCCGGACAGGGCTCTGGCCGGTCAGCTCGTGCACGATGCAATTCTCAGCCTCCATGTCAGGTGTTGTGGGCACCACGTGCTGTGGACAAGCAGCAGTGAGCTGTGCAGGGGCTGGCCCCATGCCCCCAACCACCCGGCTGCTCACCTGCACAGCCTCCCCGTCCTGGGGCCACTGGTCCAGCTCTGCCAGCTCCAGCTCCCGAGCGTCGTCCTCCTTGGCCACCTCCTTCCTCTGTAGAGACAAGAGCTTTGAGCCCAGAGCAGCTCCATGCCCCACCCAGAGGCAGGAGGCCCCAAGACCGGCCCCACGGGCCCCATGGCCTGGCCTAAGCCCCCTCCACCCCTAGGGTGGCAGCCGCTCACCTGGCTGGAGGGGTGGTGAGCGCGGAGCTTGCGCAGAGAGGCTGTGGCGTAGCACAGCAGCAGCAGGACCCCAGGGCTGGCGTACATGGGCCAGTCCAGGCTGGTGTTCAGGACCAGCTCATGTGGCCTGGAGCAGTTGGTGGGACCCACAAAGTCCTTGAGACCCAGCACCCTGTCCATAGAAGGCCCGTCACTGCCCACTGCCCACTGCCCTGGAGGCAGTGGGGCCACATGGGCTGGACGGGCCAAGTGGGCAGGACCGGGGCAGGAGGGAAAAGGGGCTATGTGGTGAGCCCTTACCTGGCCCAGATACCGGCAGGTGGGAGCACAGCTTGCGCAAAGGGCGCCTGGTAGCAGTAGAGGCAGATGAGATGGCCAGTGCCAAAGCAGCCCACCGCAATGCAGAGTCTGCTGAAGCCCAGAGCGCTGATGGGAAAGTGGCAGGCCCACCAGGTGCAGATGGCCAGGAAGACTAGCAGGTAGACGCTGGAGAGGGCCGAGGGGTGGGCGATACCTGCGGGGGCGGGCAGGGGTGTAGAGGATTGCACCCGGCCAGTGCTGTGTGTCCCACTGTCTCTGCAATCACTGGGGAGCTCCAAGACCCCTCCCAGTGTGACTGCCAGTGCCCCCCGCCTCGGTGGGTACCTGCCAGTGCCCCCCGCCTCAGTGGGTACCTGCCAGTGCCCCCCGCCTCGGTGGGTACCTGCCAGTGCCCCCTGCCTCGGTGGGTACCTGCCAGCGCCAGCAGTGTTACAGCCAGGGCCCGCCCAGCAGCCACTAGCAACCAGTGGGCTGTGACCCGGAACCGAGCGGCCAGCCGTGACCTCCGCGTAGGGGCCAGCGTCGGGGTTTCCTGCAGCCCTGCCAGGGGGCCGGTATCCACATCCCTCTCGTCATCATCCTGCCAAGGTCACAGGCAGGAGGAAGGTCAGGTGCATGGCACTGAAGCCACCTCTCCAGCCCACACTTGCCCAGCCAGCAGAGCAGGAGGCGACCACATCCTCAGCTTCTGAGGGCCACAGGCCAGCCTCCCTGAGCACGGGCCCCAGCTGTCCCTGAAGTCTGCCCGACACCTTCCCCCTTCCTCACTGGAGCTCATAGGCCCTCCAGAACTTCCTGGTAGCAGCTCCCACCCTGGCTGAAGCCCCAGGGTGTGTCCTGCCAAGCCCTGGCACCTGATGACCTGGCCAGGTATAGGCTGACCGCAGACTGTCCCAGAACACCTCACTGCCCCAACCACACAGCCGGGAGCAGCAGGGCCCCGTCTACACCCCTGGGGGGTCTCTAGAGAGCAAGGGGGGCCTGAGGGACGTGGCCAGGTGCCACGGTCTCCTGGGCACCCCTGCCAGCTGTGCATAGAGGTGAGGGTTGGTACTCCTGCCCTCCCTGACCATCTGGGGGAACAGAAGTGGCCAACTGCCTAGAAGTAACAGCCCTGCCCGGGGTTGGGGGGGATCTGCCAGCCTGTTTTTCCCAGTCCTGACTACAGACTTCCCAGAACAGCTGTTTCCAAACAGAGGGGAAAGCCAGGGTGTGGTGGAAAGAACACAGCTGTCGTCAGATGCCCAGCTCTGCCTGCCAGCAGCCCAGTGTCCCCATCTGTGAGCAGGGCCTCTCCTGGTGGCTGAGGCACCAAATCCCAGGCTGAGAGCACAGGCTGTGGGGCTGGACGACAGGCTCCATCCCAGCTCTGACGGTCTCCTCGCTGTGCGGGCCGAGGCCAGTCGCTCAGCCTCTGGGAGCCTGTTCCCCTCCTGTCAAATGGGACGGGGCCTTGGTGGGACGGATGAGCCAGACCGGTCCCATCCTCACAGGCATCCCAGGCTTCGGGGGTGCTGGGAGTCTCCAAGGCCAGGGGAACAGGGAGATGAGGTCAGGAGAGACCTAGGCCCTGCGCCCACCCCTCTCAGAGACCACACAGCAGCTGGGGTGAGTTTGGCTCGGATCGCAGAGCACCATGGCTCACACCCGGGGCTCTCCCACCAGACCCTGAAGCGCCAGGGCTGGGGCTGGAAGGCCCGAGCTCACCCCGCCCACAGCCTGGCCCTGGCCCTGGGAAATCTTCCGAGCAGAGCTGTGAAAAATGAGCGATTCTGGGAGTGCAAAGAACAGAGCGGCTGCATAGGACAGGTGTGAGGCCTCCGCAGGGCCGGCCCAGCCCGGACTTGGGCCCCACACACCGCAGCCACGCTGCAGATGTCCCTGACCCCTCCAGCGGCCGGCGCCCCTCGGGCTGGCTGGCACACCTGCCGCATGGCTAGTGTGTTGCGTGTTGCCCATGTGTGAGAGTGAGGGTCTCCCAGGGCTGTGTGCCCAGGGGCCCGGCCAGGCCAGGGCAGGGGGCTCCTAGATCCAGAACTGTGCCCTGCAGGTGCCCGGGGCCCCCACCTCACTCTGAAGTCTGTCCAAACTGGCCATCGCTCAGGATCCCATCACACCAAGAAGATGACCAGAGTCTGGCCACCCAGCCCCTTCCTGGCAGCCAAGCTCCAGGAAGCTGGTGCCCCGTGCCCTCTCCAGCGTGGAGGGGCTGATGAGGGAGGGTTGGGGCGCTTAAAGGACAGGCAGCAGCATAGCCTCGATGATGGCGGGACCCATACGGATGCCCGGAAATGCCACTTGACCTCCAGGCCCCCGTTCCAGCCTGTGAAATTTAGGTGCCAGCCTTGCCCCGTGGGGTGGGGACAGGACAGGCCGGAGGGCAGGCCACCTCTGCAGGCTGAGTGGGTGCACCCGACCCACTGTGTGGCTGAGGGACCCCTTTCCATCTCGGGGCTCCTGCAAGTCCAGGCCCACGTGCCTGGCAAGCATCAGCTGTCTAATGAGTGGATGCTGGGAGGGGAGGTGGGAGGAGGCTGTGTGCCCTGGCGTCCCCGGGGGGAGGGGGCAGGGAGTTCTTGGGCCAGGACAGCCAGATGGCCATAAATCCTGGCTGAGCTGGGGGAGAGAGTAGGAGGCCAGGCAGGGGCAGGAGGGCTGAGCAGTCCACAGGAGTGTCGCGGCCGCAGCTTACACCCTGCCGTGGGAAGCAGCGTAGGTGAGCAATCCCCAGGGCCAGACCTCTGAGGACGGAGGCCCTGCTTCAGGCCGTGGCTCCGGGGGCCAACAGCCCTCTTTGCCTGTCCACGCATGGGCCGGCGGAGGCCGCCCCTTCTCAGCCCGCCTGCAGGGGCTCTCCAGCCAGACCCACTCAGCACTGCGGGTTCCCATCGTGTGGCCCCAAATCATCCCCCCACGAAGAGTTTCTAGGGGCACAGATGTCGTCTCGGGCGTGGAGGTTTCCAACCAGAGGCAGAGCCCGGCTGGATAGAAACGGTCTGGATGGATGGCAGCGCAGGCTGGGCCCGGGGTGTGGGTGGGGAGGACTCGGAACTTCCTCCCCTCTTTAACACTAACTTACAAAAGCCTACATTTGTTTAAAAAAGATTAAAATAGCCCTCAAAATGGCTGAGACCATGACTCTCGAATGACCACCCTGCCACACGGGAGATGCAGCAGCCCCTCACCAGCTCCCGCGTACGTGGGCTCTGCCGGGCGTTCCTTGCGAGGCGCCCACAGAGGCCGAGGCAGACGCAGGAGACCACGAAGATGCCCAGGTCGGGGGCAACCAGCCGGATGGCGTTGGGGACATCCTTCAGGTCCAGCCTGCGGAGAGCAGGGAGCGGCCACAGTCAGACCGGGAGGACGGGTTGGGGTGGGAGCGTGGATGGGGCTCTAGGTCTCCCCCAACCCTCCGGGGGCCTGAAATCCCCAAGAGAGGTTTGCAGGCGGCAGGCTGGTGGGAGGTGTGGGCATCTTACCTTGTGACCCCTATGTGTCTTGAGAGAGTCTCCCAGCGGCTGCCTGCAGAGAGACGGGGGAACCCAGGTCAGGGTCTGCTCAGCCAGCACCATGGCCTGCTCACCCCCGGGTATTTCACCTGCACCATCTGGCTCAGACATGAATCAGGCTGAGTTGACCCCACCTCCTCTCCTGCTGACCCAGGAGACTAGAGGTCACCTGGGCCTCTCCCTGACCCCCAGGATGGGTATCCCTGCCCCTCGCCCTCAGCGACTCACAGCTGGGTCCCAGGAGCTGGTCCAGGTGGGGCACGGTGTGCAGGCAGATCTGGAGGGTGAGATGGGCCGCCAGGAAGAGCAGGCTGAGGCCCAGCAGCGCCCGCAGGAGACGGCCCGTGTGACCTGCAGCAGAGCAGGCGGGTGAGGCGGGACTTGGGGATGGGGAGGAGCCGGCAGCTCAGGCTGCTCAGGCCAACAGGAGCCCACAGCGAGGCCACAGCCCAGAGGCCCAAGACGCACGCTGGGCACGGACTCAGGACCCAGCAGGCAGGCCGGCCAGCCCCACTCCCCACGCCTCCCCGGGGTCACTCTTTTCACTCTTCTGACAAGGAGCCAGGCACCCTGCTGGAGGTGGCAGCAGGGTGGACCTGGGGCCCACAGGCAGGAAAAGGCGTCCCAGGCTCAGCAGGATACCACCTGGGCTTTGCTGGCTCATCCAGCAAATACCTGCCACTGCTCAGCTGTGGAAGCAGAGGAGATGAGCACAAGGAGAGGTGAGCAGCTCCACCTCACCCCAGCGGGGCTGCAGTTGGATGGAGACTGAGGCACCGGGAGTGCCCCTGAGAAGCCGTGGCCGGAGTGGTGGGGGTGCGGGGCCAGGATCGCTGTTGAGAGATGGGGACGCAGCTGCCTCCCTGGGGCCGAGAGGCTGCCAGGAGAAGTCGTGTCCCTACGCGTGGTACAGTGACTATGGCAGGCCTGGCATTTCAGCCACCTGCTGTGTGCCAGGGAGGGGCCCCCACCCGGCACCCTGTCTCTCTCTCTCTGCATCCCCGTACCTGGCAGGTAGTGGCAGCACCATCAGGTTGCCCAGCAGCCTTGTCCTGCTCCCAGCTGCCCAGCTCCCCACGGCCCCGCTGGACTCATGCCCCCAGCAGGGAGGCCTTGAGCTGTAGGGCAGGGGCTAGGCGGGTGCAGCCCGTAGCCGGGGGCACTTGGGAGCCCTGGCTTTGCCTTTGCTCTCTGCATGCGTGTGGACAGCTCACCCTCCAGCAGGAGTCAGGACCAAAGTCCTTGGTCCACCAGGTTCTGAGTCCTGACCCCAGGGCTGTGAACAGCTTTCTCCCCGACCCCCACGCCTTCCAGCAGGAGCCTCCAAACCCTCACCCTGGGCCAGCGACTCCTGCATCACTGGCCACTCCCGGCCACAGAAAATGCAGAACAGCCTGGGCCCTTCTCACAGCTTCCTGCAGCTCAGGGACAGCAAGGGTCTGAGTCTGGTCTGGATCCGAGGTGGTGAATGTCACCACCACACCTGCCCTCCCTCACCCTCAGGGTGCAAACGTAGGGCCTGTGTCCACTCTGTTCAGTTTTTCAGGCACAATCGGTGTTAGGTGACAGACTTGGGATTGGCCTCAGACACTCAGGGCCCCTTCCTGGAGTGACGGTTGGTGGCCCATGGCCGAGGCACCTGCCCTGCACATCGCTGAGCCTGACAGCCAGACAGCACTCAGATGCTCAAGATTCCCTGTCCGCAGGTGAGGCAGGTTTGGACCAGCTTCTCACACTCACACCTTCCTGGGGTTGCCCCAGGCCCTGACCTGCTGACCCTGCAGCTATGACCTTTGACCTGTGGAGAGTGGAAGGGATGAGCGGGAGGGAAGGTGGGAGGAGGAATGGAAAACAGAGGCCAGGAAGGGAGGCTGCAGCCGCCACATGAACACGAGCCGCCACCTCCAGAGCAGGACTCCTAGAGGACAGGACCTTCCGGAGCCTCCCTGCCCCAAACCCACAGGGGCCCGGCCTCTCAGTGCCCCGCTCAGAACCCCAGCGCCAGGCTCACACCTGCTGCGTCAGCCCCTCTTCAGCAGAGCACAAGTCTGGCGGCAGAAGGACAGCAGACAGGGGCACCAGATGGGGGTCCCGCATCCCCGCCTCTGCACGGCAGGGTCACCATGGGGTAACATGAAACCGCTGACCTGGGGAATGGGCCCCTGCCAGGCCTGCCTGGGAAACTGGGCTGAGTCCTGCTCGCTGCACCCTCCAGCCTGATGCTGAAGTGACCTCGCCAGCGGGAGCCCTTGTGGCACTGGACACTCAGCGCACACAGTATATGCAGAAGGCATTTTGAGTTCCACACACAGAGACCCGCAGGGTGCCTGCCGCTTATACACGTGGGGCTCCTGCTGGGGCTGGCAAGGACCCTGGGCACCAAGAGCAGGTCTGGGTCCTTGAGTGCCCACGCTGACGGGCTCTCTGCACACATGAACCAGCAGCCCAGGAGGAAAGTGCCTGACCAAAGAACCCCAAGCAGGGAGGGGCTCTGGGGCCACCTGGCTCCTGCCAGCCCACCTTGCCCTGCACAACTGCAGTCCAGGATGTCTGTCTCTGGCTCCACGTCACTGCCTCCCCGTTGTCCTCCTCCCTCCCCTTTCCCTGCCTCCTTTGGGGTTCACTTCTTGGGCGGCCAGAACATCCTGGTCTGCACAGGTTACGACGGCTGGGCCCAATCAGACTAGGGAGCTGACAGTCTGCGAGGCACCCTGGGATGGGAAGCCTGTCCCCAGGAAGAGACGCTGCTGGAGAGGGGAGGGGGCTGGGACGTGCAGAGCAACCAAGGCCCTGCTGACCTGCACGGGGCGGGCAGTCACACAGAGGCCGAGGGGGCGCCCTGACCTGGCCCTCTCCTCCGACGCACGCCCAGGCCTGCAAACAGCGTGACCTCAAGGGGTTGTGTGGCATTGTGCATTCCTCCACCTGTGGCCCCGGTCCCTACCCACCCCCTCACTCTCACCCTGCAGGTCCCACCCCCAAATGCAGAGCTGGGAAAGCCAGGCCCAGCCAGGGATGGAGGTTAGGCTGCTGCCTCAGGGACCCACTGCTGGGGCCTCCTTCCCCCACTCACACCCCCTCCTGGCAGGACACACCCGCAGGCCACAGCCCAGCCACACTGGCCTCTCCATCCTGGGAAAGGGAGTGAGAGGAGGCCCAGGCCAGGGACCCACCCAGCTCAGGCCGGCAGCCGCCCTTCAGCCTTTGTTCCTGAGCCACTGTGTGGCCCCAGCCCATCCGGTCACTGCTGGAGGGAGCCGTGGGGAGTTGACTGTTCTTGCCACTGCCATCCACGGCTGGGGAGGGGCTCAGCACAGCCCGTGCCCACCCAGAAAAAGGTGCAGGGGGCCAGATTCAGTGGCTCACACCTTTGTGAGGCCGAGGCAGGTGGATCACCTGAGGTCAGGTGTTCAAGGGCAGCTTGGCTAACGTGGTGAAACTGTTTCTACTAAAAACACAAAATTTAGCTGCGTGCGGTGGCGGGCACCAGCGACTTTGGGAGGTTGAGGCAGGAGAATCACTTGAACCTGGCAGATGGAAGTTGCAGTGAGCCGAGATCACACCGCTGCACTCCAGCCTGGCGACAGAGGTGACTCTATCTCAAAACAACAAAAGTGTGGGGCTCCCGCTGCTCCAGCCCGAGAGCTCTCAAGAGGAAACAGGAAGGGGCGGGAGGCCCCGGGGCATCGGACTGGATGGCTGACAGAGCATGGACCTCCCCCAGAGCTGCAGCCCTTGGACCCCTGCACAGCCTGCAAAGGCTCAGGGGCCCACCACAGCAGCGTCCTGAGGAGCGATCTATAGGCATCTCCCACACCTGCTGGACAACACCTGCTCCCCACACCTGTTCCCCACACCTGCTGGACAATACCTGCTCCCCACACCTGCTCCCCACTCCTGCTCCCCACTCCTGCTCCCCACACCTGCTGGACAACACCTGCTCCCCACACCTGCTCCCCACCCCTGCTCCCCACACCTGCTGGACAACACCTGCTCCCCACACCTGATCCCCACACCTACTGGAAAACACCTGCTCCCCACACCTGCTGGACAATACCTGCTCCCCACACCTGCTGGACAACACCTGCTCCCCACTCCTGCTCCCCACACCTGCTGGACAACACCTATTCCCCACACCTGCTGGACACCTGCTCCCCACACCTGCTGTACACCTGCTCCCCACTCCTGCTCCACACACTTGCTGGACAATACCTGCTCCCCACACCTGCTGGGCAACACCTGCTCCCCACACCTGCTGGATACCTGCTCCCCACACCTGCTGGACAAGGGCTGGGCCTGATTGCTGGGGAGTGTGCAGCCCTCCGAGCTTGATCTGTGGAGTGTGCATGGGAGTCCCTCTGGAGCCTGATCCACCAGCCAAGGGACCCAGGGTGCCTTCAGGCTGAGCCGTGAGGCCTAGCCATCTACTGAGCTAGGGCTGAGCTGTGGGATGGGGCCACGAGAGGGGGCTTTTAAGACAGAGGATGGAGACCACACAAGGTTGACCAGTGAGGCTGCGGAGGGTGGCAGGTTGCAGGGGGCATGGTAAGAGGTAGGGGTGGTCTCTCTTCTGACAGCAGGGTCAGTGCTGGAGGTGGGTTTTATCCTAAGGCAGGAATGGGGCTTCTCTGAGTCCTTAAATAACAAGCAGGTCTCTGGGAGTTGACCCCTATGGCTCTGCCTGCAGCCCCGCCTAGAGCACCCGGGCCCATGCCCGCTGCCCCAGCCCCAGCCCCAGCCCCTGTCCTCTCCTCCCTGCTGAGTCTGAGCTCAACCGTCAGACCCCAGAGGGTCAGGCTGACGCCTGCGAGGGGATCCAGGACCAGATGGTGTCAAACCTTCCAGCAGGGCCACGTCAAGCCCAGCAGCTGCACAGATCATAAAGCCCTGGGCAGGAAGCTTGGGCAAGCCTCACACTTTCCTCTCTCCCTCCCGGAAAACTGGGCAGCGTCTCTGTCCCTGAAGGGCCTCTGAGGAGGCTCAGGCAGGGAAGTCCTCCCGGTCCTCTCCAAATCTTCCCACCCCCGCTCCTCCCCTGGCCTGGCTGGGCGCCTGCCCTCTCCCACGGCTGATTAGAGTAAACTGTTTCCAATCACGCCTGGGGCATGAAATATTTACAGAACACAATGCCAAGGGCCCGGGAACAGACAGAACCAGCTCCACAGAGCAAAAGGGAGGCCCGGGATGGGGACCGTGACGGGGAGGTACCCACCCAGCCCCAGCCACACATCCTGGGGGGTCGGACCTGGGGCTGCAGCGTCTCCCAGCACGCGGCCACACTGGGCCCCTCCCCAAAATGCTTCTCTGCACCCCTGAATTGTAACCATGATCCACGATCAGTGCCTGTGCTGGGCATAGTGACTCAACCTGTAATCTCAGCACTTTGGGAGGCTAAGGTAGGAGGATCGCTTGAGCCCAGGAGGTGGAGGCTTCAGTGAGCCATGATGGCACCACTGCCTTAAAAAAAAAAAAAAAAAATGCCAAGTGCGGTGGCTCATGTCTGTAATTCCAGCACTTTGGGAGGCCAAGGTGGGCGGATCACCTGAGGTCAGCAGCTCACGACTAGCCTGGCCAACATGGTGAAACCCCCCATCTCTACAAAAATACCCTCTTGATGGATTGTATGGCAAGTACGGAATACTCCGCTTGGTAGCCAGCAATCATGGGAGCCGCTGGTGTATACCCTCCTTAGTGATCAGCCATCATGGGAGCCTCCTGCCTCCTGATTACCAGCCTCCTTATCTAACTTGCCTGTTCTACTTCTGTATATTCTGCTTCAGCTAGGCTCCCCGCCCCCTTTCTTAAGCAAGGTATAAAAAGGAATCAAGCCCCTTCCTCAGGGCCGAGAGATTTTCAGCTCGAGCTGACCCTCGGTCGCTAGCAATAAATGACTCTTAATTGGAACTCAGTGTGGCGCTTTCCTTGTAACTCGCTCGGGTATAAAGCCATCTCAAAAAAAGAAGAAAAAACTGCCCACCCCAAAGCACCCTGAGCTAGGAGGAAGGCTGTGGGATGCTTAGCCAGATGTTGAAAGGCCAGAGGGCAACCTTCCACCTGCAGCTGGCAGAATAACGGATCCCAAAGATGCCTGCGTCCCAGTCCTCAGAACCTCTGAATGCAGAAGCTCGCAGGCAGAGGGGAGGCGGAGTCCAGGCAGAAGAGGAAATGCAGGCTGCCCCACAGCTGATCTTTAACCAGAGAGGTTGGCCTGGATTAGCCAGGCAGGCAGACAGGATACAGCCACAGGGTCACCGTAGGAGGATAGGGCGCAGGACTGGGGGGTGTGATAATGACCCCACCCCACGGCTCTGGAGATGGAGGGAGAGGCAGCCATGGCCCAGTCCCAACGAAGCCAGCCTGCTGCATCCACCACCTCCCAGAAGGACGTCTCCCTGCCTGGTCCCGCAGTCACGCCCACCCGGTCCTCTGCTGGGGAAGGTCTCTTGCTCCTCCCCGGGGACCTTCCTTTCAGTGGCTCTTCACCCTCCAAAACCCAAAGGCCAGCAGAGGGCCCAGCCCCACCAATGTTTGGCCAGTGGCCTTTGGGGACAGGTCTCTGAGTGTTTGCGCCACAGCCTGCTCTCCTGAAACACTGGCACAATAATGGGCACGGCCCCCACAGGGCAGGTAGGTGGCACGTCACAGGATGAAGCGTCCACCGCCACCCTCGTTACCCAGGCAGCAGCCCGGCGCATGGCCCTGCTGCCCTCTGCTCGAAGGACATGAGAGAGCAACATAGTCCTGGCCCAGCTCAGACCCGGCAGTGGTTCCCAAAGGAGCCCCCGCCCTACCCCTGCAAGTGGGTCAAGGTCAACTGAGGTCCAACCCCATGGAGGGCAGCGGAGGGCGGTCAAGGAGGCTGAACCTCCCAGGCTGCCAGAGCCTCGGCAGGCAGGAAACATGCCTGGAGCCTGCAGGAACAGGTCTGAGCTTCCTGAGGGGCACTTGGGGCCCACCCACTCCCTGTGGCCTCTCAAGGGACACAGGGAGTCCACCCCCATGAGGCCCCCCCGACCTCCATAGGCCCTGCAACATGGATTAGAAAAGATTCTGAGCTTAGCTTGGGGTCTACAAATGAAAATAAGAAACTTTGATGGCTGGACGTGGTGGCTCACACCTGTAACTCTAGCACTTTGGGAGGCCAAGGAGGGCAGATCAATTGAGGTCAGGGGTTCAAGACCAGCTGGGCCAACATGGCGAAACCCTACCTCTACTGAAAATATGAAAAAATGTAGCTGGGCATGGTGGTGCACACTTGTAATCCCAGCTACTTGGGAGGCTGAGGCATGAGGATTACCTGAACCTGGGAGGCAGAGGTTGCAGTGAGCCGAGATTGCACCACTGCACTCCAGCCTGGGCGACAGAGTGAGGCTCTGTCATTAAAAAAAAAAAAAATTCGGGACCCCTCATCTTTTACTCCAGGCTGTTAAAGGTGAGGAAAGCTGTAAGAATTTTGGCCCCAAACGAATGCCCACTCCCTCCCACCCTGGAAACATGGGCGGCGTCCCCTAGCTTACCTTGGAGGCTGCGCCGGGTAGGGCCAGGGAACCAGGGCAGCAGCAGCAGGAACAGCAGGTAGACCAGTGAGAGGCCACTGAAGCGGAGCAGGCAGGCTGCAGGGAGACGGAGGGGGGGAGGTTAGCTTCATCGCCAACAGAGGACAGCCAGTACCCGCCCCCCAGAGGACAGCGCACCCTCAGCCCAGCTTGTCACATCCTCAAGGCCGTGTACCCCGTGAGTGCCGCCCCGGGCTGGAGCCCATGTAAGCTGCCTCATGCCTCCATTCATATCTCACACATGCCATGCCATAGGCACCAACCTCCCATGCAGGGCGCTGAGGCTGTGACCCATCTTCCTACCTTGCTTTTCTTCTTTTAAAAATGGTATTCTTGGGCCAGGTACAGTGCTTACACCTGTAATTCCAACACTTTGGGAAGCCAAGGCAGGGGGATCACCTGAGGTCAGGAGTTCAAGACCAGCCTGGCAGACATGATGAAACCCCATCACGACTAAAAATACAAAATTTAGCTGGGCATGGTGGTGGGGGCCTGTAATCCCAGCTACTCCAGAGGCTGACACAGGAGAATTGCTTGAACCCGGGAGGTGGAGGTTGCAGTGAGCCGAGATTGCACCACTGCACTCCAGCCTGGGTGACAGAGCGAGACTCCATCTTAAACAAACAAATGAACAAATGCTATTCCTGCACCCAGCACCCATCTGGGAGCTCTCGAACAGGTATGGGGCAGTGGGACACAGTGTGCCCTCAGCCCAAACGCTCTGTGGGGCTGTACTAACTGCAGTCCTCACGCTGTGTCCTGTGTCTGCCTCCTGCCTCTCCCAGAGGGTCCTTGGGCCTGGCTTCCCATCCTCAGCCCGAGAGCCCAGCCAGGGCCTGTATCCGTGGCCCCAACCACACAGCTCCCCGCTCCCCTCCGGACTCTCCCCTGGTGATTGCACTGCTCTGATGGGGTCTGCAATCAGGAGGCCATGCCTGCCACGGACTAGCCAGGCCCTCTTCCTCCTAGGAACATGAGATTTGTCAGGACATGAGGGATGGGACCCCTCGCCAGGGCCCTGGGGGACCACTCAGCCTTTCCGGGGCCACCGGGGAGGACACCGGGCCTGGAAAGACATTGCATGCTGCCTGAGAGGCACCAGTAGTCCACCCTCCACCCTCCACCCTCCACCCTCCAGCCTCCACCCTGCAGCCTCCACCCTGCAGCCCACCCTCTAGCAGCAGAGTCAGGAGGCTGAGGAAGGAGGCCACAGGGAGCTCACACCCACATCCAAGTGAGACCCTGGGCTGCCGCTCCCACCGCAACCCCAAAGCCCCAGCCAGGGAGTAGGCAACAGGGTCCTTCCACAGTCCACCTCTGTGCCCAGGGGAGGCCACCTGTGCCACCGTCCGCCCCATCCTTGGTGCCATAGGAGCCCCAGGAAGTCTCCTGGAGGGAGGTGAGGCCTGGCCCAGCCCAGCTCTCACCTTGACACTCGCCTGCCCCTCAGTCCCTAGGACGCAAGCCTCACCCTAGACCAGGGGCATGGAGAATGCAGGCTCGTTGGAGGACGCGCAGGCAGAGGGAGAACCCAGAGCTCCACGGACAGCACCCAACCAGCACAGGAGGCCTGGCCCTTCAGCCTGATGGGGCATACAGGTCTCAGTCTCCTGTCGGTACCGTGGGGTTGACACTTGCTCCTGAAAGGGCCAGGGGCTCGCGGCAAACTCAGCAAGCAGAGCCCCTCCCCTCCCACCGCACTGACTTCAGCTTCCACCCTCCCCAGAAGCAGACACGAAAGAGCCTTGCTCAGCGCTGCTGTGGGCTCAAGGCAGCCTCGGCTTTAGCAGACGCGTCTCAGACTGCAGGGCTCCAGGGGCACCGTCCACCCTGCTTGACACGGCAGCTGCCCAGCTGCCCCAGGAGCCCTCCCTGCAGTGAAGATGCCCTCTTCCTCCCATTAACACACCCGGCATAGCCATCGGCTCCATGCTTTGAAATCTAAAGTGTTCCGACGATCATACATTTTCATTAAAAAAAATCAGTATGAGCTGGCCCAAGAGGCGGGAGGAAAACACATTCACAGCAAGGCTCTCTTGTTCTCCAGAGCTGCACGTTTCAGCCAGGGGGTTCTGCCGCAGCCCTGTCCACAGAGAGGGGGGCACCTCCCCTCTGCACCTGTCCAGCCAGGTGGCAGCCATCCGTGCGTCCATCAGCCCCTTCCCTGAGGACCCATCCTGCCAGTCCCTGCTCAGAGGAGCTCACGGTCTGACCTGCCAGGAACGCTCAATGCTGAATGAGGTCAAGGGCACAAGCATGGGTTCAAAGCCCGTGGTAGGGTGCCCTACTGAGGTGTGGACACCAGGCGGGGCTCCTGGAGGCAGCGGCGTGGGTCCAGGGAGGAAGAACACAAGACTCTGAGGCTGTGGGAGGGCGGGAGGTGGTGCTGTGGGTGCAGTTTCCTCTGGGAAAACAAAGACATTCTAGAGATGAGCGTCAGGGATAGCCGCACAACAGGAACGGGTTTCAGAATCCTGAGCTGTGTCCTGAAACATGACTCAAATGACACACAATAGGCCGGGTGCAGTCGCTCAGGCCTGTAATCCCAGCACTTTGTGAGGCCGAGGCGGGCAGATCACCTGAGGTTGGGAGTTCGAGACCAGCCTGACCAACAAGGAGAAACCCCGTCTCTCCTGAAAATACACAATTAGCCGGGCGTGGTGGCGCATGCCTGTAATCCCAGCTACTGGGGAGGCTGAGGAAGGAGAATCTCTTGAACCCAGGAAGTGGAGGTTGCGGTGAGCCAAGATTGCCCCATTGCACTCCAGCCTGTGCGACAACAGCAAAACTGTCTCAAAAAAAAAAAAAAAAGAAAAAAGAAACAAACAATAAAACGGGAAATTTTATGTATATTTTGCCAGAATAAAAAAATAACCAGCCCCTGAAATCTGCAAAGGATTGTCAGAAGTCAGAGGCTGAGCCTGCAAGGGGCTGGGTGAGGTGCAGGGGCTGAGGATGAAGATGAGGGAGGGGCGGAGCTGAAGGCCTCCCTGATCGCCTTGCCCCTGGCCGAGCCGGAGGGGAACCTTGAGGGGCAGAGCAGAGTCAAGGGAGAGGACCACGGAGGGCATGGGAGGCGCTTTGCAGGGGTTCCCCAGCAGCCCACCGTCACCCAGCAGCAGAGCAAGCCCCCTGCCTGAGACCAGGACTCGCCATGGGCTGTAACCGCCACAGGCCCGCCCTGGGCTGATCAGAAACACCCCCCAGAGTTTATTCGTTCATTGTTCATTCATTCGTTCATTGTTCATTCATTCATTCATTCATTCAATACCCAGCAGGCCCCCCCAGGCAGAAGGCTTGGTCTGGGATCTGGGACACGGTGGACAGATGGACGGACAGCCAAGGCTTGTCCTGGATGGTGGGAGCTCACCACCAACAGAGACGAGGAAAAGCCTCAGGGGGCAGAAGGCTACTTAGCCCAAGGCCCATCTGCCACCTCATATTCGCTCAGGGATGGGCTGACACAGGCAGGCCCTGGCTGATCTCCCAGGTGCCAAGCAGACGCAGCCTGAGGGGTGGGATGAGGAGGAGCTCAGGGTCACAGCCCCACCCACCACTCCTCCCATTATCTGGCCTCGGTGTCATCGGAGTATCCGACTGGCAGGGAAGGAGTGAGGAGTGGCCAGTGCTCCAATCCCCCATTTTTAGATGAGATGGGCTCGGAGAGGGGAGGAGCTTCAGAGAGGGGCAAGGCCAGGACCCAGGTCCACGCCTCCTGGCTGCAAGGCCCGGGCTTCTGAAACACTCCTTGCATCTGTGTTGTGTGTTGTCTGTGTGGCCACAAATGCTGTCGGTCTAAGGGTGTTGATGTGTCCTCAAATGTGACGTCATGGGCTAAGGCCAGAGGGGGAGACATCAGAGCAGGCTGCCTGGAGGAGGCGGCGTTTCTTCTGGCCTTCAAGGCTGGCTCCAACTTAGGGCAGGTCAGAAGCTTGGATG
This sequence comes from Cacajao melanocephalus, assembly GCA_963573385.1. Taxonomy (NCBI): domain Eukaryota; kingdom Metazoa; phylum Chordata; class Mammalia; order Primates; family Pitheciidae; genus Cacajao; species Cacajao melanocephalus. The sequence continues at coordinate 66,382 of CAUYLG010026509.1, read as the reverse complement.
AGGCTCAGTCAGAGAGGGAAGAAATTCGGTCAGAGGGAGGTGGGGCCAGAGGCAATCCAAGGAGCGGGGACAGGAGACTGCCCAGCCCAGCCTGGAGGCTCCCACACTCCCATCAGGAGCTGCCCAGGCTGGGCCTGTGACTGTGTAGGGGTCAAGCCTTTTCCCGAGTCAGCAGCTATGGGAAGGGGTCAGAGACAGCTGTGGCTCCCGGCCGCCGGACCCCCTCGCCCCACCAGCACACGTCTGACTCTTCATAGCCATCACCCATCCACAGACCCTCATCCTACAGCTGAGGGAAGTGTTGCTGGGGTGTGTGGGGAAAGGCCACCCCCATGGCAGCAGCTGGGCCCCTGGGTATCTGAGGGCTGGGTTGGCCTCTGATCTCAGTGGGTGCTGGCCAGGAACGCCACAAATGCCACATGGTGGTAGCCGGAACCACACGCCACACAACTGGAACATTCTGGAACATTCCACAAGGAGGGCTGGACCCCACCCACTCCCACTGGCCCACAGGAAGACCTGCTGAGGGGATGTCAGCCACCCAAGCCACCTGCCAGGATGCAGCTCGTGGGATGAGACCCCTGAAGCTGGCCACATCCACGGTGGGGGAGGAGGACCCGCCGGACCTTAGATCCCGGCGGCGACAAGAAGGAGCCGCCTGCTCCGAGCCTGGCCTCCTCTGATGTGGGCTGAACCAAGCCCAATACTGTCTGAAGGACTGTCACAGGGAGGGCCGCTGGGTGGGGCTTTCACATGTGGACACCTGATCCGAGCTTCTGACCTGCCCCAAGCTGGAGCCAGCTCCCTCCAGGAGCAGCACGGAGACCCCAAGTCCAGGATTTTGAGACCACCTTGAGCGGGGAGGCTCCATCAAACAGCCGAGCAGCCTGTGTGTGAGCCACACTGCCGGGCCCGGAGGCTGGTGCGGGCGGAGAGCAGGATGTGGTGCAGAAAGGCTGAGGGCAATGCGGGCGGGCGACCGGGACCCACAGGGGCCGAGGCTGCACGGCAGAGGGGGCAGAGGCGAGCTGGGGCACCATGTGAGCCAAGGCCCTGGCATGGGTCCTGCTCCACCCCTGCACAGAGCTGAAAGCTGGGGCTGGAGGGGCCTCATGCCCAAGGATACCTGGCGGGGGCTGTGACGAGACCCAGGGAGGGAGGAGGCCTAACCAGAGGGTGGTCACACCCACAGCCATCACGTCACCACTGCCCCTTGTGCAGGCACAGGGCTGGGTGGTCTGTCCTGTACAAAGCAAGGAACACGAATGTCACCTCCATTTTGCAGATGAGAAGATCAGCTAGCCAGGGACGCAGCAAATAGTCAAGCCTCCCTCTCCCCACCCTGTTCACGGCGGGTCTAACAGGCTGCAGGGACGAGAGTAACTTTATTTAAATGCGAATCCGCTGATTAACCCCAGGTCTGGGAATGCCTCAGACTGTCTAGCTGATGTACTATCTTTAGGCAGGAACACCCATTCCCTGGCATTCCTATGGAGAAAAAAAAAATAGGAGTGCCTAGTTTCCTCCTAAACTAACCTGATGCTGCAGCAGGAACCCGGTCACCCTGCCCTCGGCATTTCCAGCCACCTGCACATTCCTCCCAGGTCATGGGTACTCTCCCCAGAATACAAGCCCCAGCTCGGGTTTTCCGTGCAGAGGCTGCCCGACAGCACGCGTCTGTCCGCACACTCCCCCAGTAAATCGCCCGATACCAACACGTTTCCTGCCTCCCTCCTTTGATTTCCCGGCTCCCTCAGTATTCGGGTTGCTTTGCTTCTACCGCCTCTTCACAGAACAGTGCCGCCTACCCTCAAAGCCCCACCTCCCAAGGGGACAGTGCAGGCGGCACCACAAGAGGAGGGGCCCCCAGGCCAAGAGCCGCAGAGCGGGCCTCGAGGGAGCACCTCAGGCAACAGACAGGTGGGACTGGGCAGGACCAGCAGATCTAAGGAGACAACGGGGGCCAGCAGGTCCTGACATAAGAGAAACCAGGGCCAGGGGGCAGGGCTGCAATTCCTGGGTTCCCAGCATAGGGCAGAGCCTGGGGGCCACCCAGGTGCCAGGACAGCAGGGAAGGCACAGGACTGGGGACCAGCATCCAGGGGTTGTCCAGCTCGTGGGTCCAGGGTCACAGGAGTGAGCAGCAGAGGCGTCCTCAGCCATGGAAGCTGTCACACGCCAGGCAGGGAGGAGTGGCTCTGCAACCACCATCTGGAAGCCTCGAGGGTAGTCCACGCCCTCAGGGCTGATGTCCACTCTGCACGGGCACCGGGCCACAGGGGGGTGTGCAGGACGCCCACACACAGCCTGATGTGCAGGGGGGCTCAGTCTTAGGCACGGAGGCTCCTGTCCCGCCCGGGGTGCCCGGAAGGATCCTAAGAGTCCCCTTCACAACCTTCAGTCAGTCGTTCTACCCCGGGCTCTGACCAGCACTGACCACTGAGGGGGCCGGGTGGGCTGACGGGCTGCAAGGGTCTCCAGTGTGGCCCTGTCCTCAGGAACCACACCCGCCTGGGTGCCATGCAAAACTGGTGGCTGGGGCTGGGTGCAGTGGCTCATGCCTGTAATCCCAGCACATTGGGAGGCTGAGGCAGGCAGAGCACTTGAGATCAGGAGTTCAAGACCAGCCTGGCCAACATGGTGAAACCCTGTCTTTACTAAAAATACAAAAATCAGTTGGGCGTGCTGGTGGGTGCCTGTAGTCCCGGCTACCCAGGAGGCTGAGGCAGGAGCAGTGAGCCCAGATGCATGACTGCACTCCAGCCTGGGTGACAGAGCGAGACTCCATCTCAAATAAAAATAAAAACAAACACAAAAAACGGGTGTCCGGGGAGCTGCACTGGCCCTGGGTCCCTGGGGAAGGGAAGGGCTGAGGCAGGTAGAGGGCATTCCAGGTTTAGACTCCAGCTTAGACCAACTAGGGGGTTGAGCCCTCAAAGCGGGGGCGGCTGGAAGACATGATGCTTATAGGGTGTGAGAAGTGGGACCTGAGCAGGCTGGCAGTGCAGGAGCACCAGGCACAGTCCCCGGGCATGTGGGGGGCGCACAGGGTGGGGGGTGGGGACAGTTACCTGACCTGCCTGCTTTCCCATGCGGTTCAAAGGCCCCAGTGACACATCCCGAGAGTGTGTGGACACGGACAGCCTCCGAGTGCAGCGACGGGCTGCGGACAGGCCTCCGAAGGGACCGACGGCCCAGTGGGCACAGGGGACGGGACGGGGACAGGCCTCCAAAGGGACCGATGGCCCAGTGGGCACAGGGGATGGGAGGGGGACAGGCCTCCAAAGGGACCGACCGACGGCCCAGTGGGCACAGGGGACGGGACGGGGACCAGTGCTTGAACAAGGGCTGAGGGCGGAGAGGTCGACAAGAGGTTCCCAAAGTCAGTGGTGCCATGAGCTGCCTTGAGATCCCATCTCAACCTTCTCCAGGGCTGGGCTTCCTCATCTAGGAAGCAGGAGAGCCCGAGGATTGGAGTCCACAACCTGGAGCTTCCTGGCCCTGAAGGAGCTGGGCTGCGGGGTGGAGCTGGGCCAGCTGCCGTGGCTGGAGGCATCACCCTCGTTGGGTCCTCCTGGTAACCTAAGGGTGGCACTGTCCCATGCCACAGGCGGGCAAACCAAGCCCGGCACAGATTAGCGAGAGACTCGACTCACAGGCAGGGTCCCCCAGCAGCCTTGGCTCCAGCAGACGCCCCAGGAGGCAGGAAGGGGCTGGGCCTGTTAACACAGATTTTACAGACTCCAGCCAGCCCCAGAAGGTGCCACAGAAAGGCCTGGTGGACACCCCCCAGCCACCCTTTGTACCTCTACTTCTCTGTGCAGACCTAACTGGCAGAGAGGATATAAGGCTAGACCAAGCGGCCCTCAGGGTTGAAGGCAGAGCAGCGGAATCCCGGGAAGAATCCCCAAGAGCCTCCTCAACCCCACGGTCCCACTCTCCCAAGCCAAGGTGGGTTCCTGGCTGCGGCCTGCCCGGCCTCTGCCTACACGAGGGGACAGCCCTGAAGGAGCAATGACCCTGTCAGCCCAAGTCCTTGTGCACAGAGACCACCTGTGGCACTCAGACCAGTTCCTTGGTTTGGCATTCAAGGCCCCCACCAGTTTGGGCCCCCTTGTGCCAAGTGACCCTACAGGGTTCCTGCCGCACCCCAACAGACTAACATCCTGCTGCATCCCAGTCTTGGACCCAGCAGTGTCCTGGCCTGGAGGCCACCGTGGCCTCTGCGAGCTCTGTCCCAGCCATCGCCACTCAGCCATCCCCAGGGATCCTCTGGCTGTGATGCCGATCACACTGTAACTCACGCGTAGCAGCAGCTCATACACAACCGCTTTTCCCCCAGCCTGTGACAGAGGCAGCGCTGGAAAATGCAAGCCCGCCGCCTCCACTCCACAGGTGTCCATGGACCCACAAGACACAGCAGATGCGGAAGACCTCGGCACCCACCTGCAGAGCAGGCCGGGCAGCAGGGTGTGTGGCATTTCTACATGCCCTGTAGAATGACACCAGGGGGCTCCGGCCCTGACCCTTCGCCACTGCTGAGATGACCACAGATGGACCCAATCTCCTGTTAGTTTGTTCAGCTGTAAATCAAGAACCGTATCTCCGTCCTCACGGGACCGCTGCAGAGGCAACAGGGCCTGACACATAGCATGAGAGCCAATGTGTACCAAGCTCTGTGGCACGCCAAGTGACAGGAGCCACGGAGAGTCAGACGCCTGCCATTCCTTTTGTGTAAAAACAGAAATTCTGCATGTCTAGGATATATCACAAGGCCCAGAAGGGCCACACCAAGCTGAGGGCCTTGGTCCCTCCTACCCACACCATTGCCCTCTTTCACAAGGGGAATGTTCTCATGCGTTGCTGAAGTTATCAACAAGTGAACTGGCCAAAAAGAAAAAAGACTGGAGGAAACAGACGGGCTGGAAGCAGGAGAGGTCACCTGGCCCAGTCTTCCTTCCATTGCAGGGAACAGAAACCGGGAAGGATATGAGTCATCTGAGTCCCCAGAGATCATGGCAGCCACCATAGGGCTAGACCCTGGGCCTCCTGGCCAGGCCGGGCACCTGGCTGGGTCTTGCCTTCTTTTGCCACCAGCTGACCATGGGAAGCTCCAAAAGGGGCCAGGGGAGGGCAGGATAGGATTAGAGTTCACAGATGACAGCTGCCAGGCTAAGGCAGCTGCGGGGAGCCGGGGTCCTGGTCCAAGCCCCCGCTGCCCTCCCCAGGCTGCTCCAACTCCCAAGAGCATGCTCTCTGCCTTATTTGGCTTAGAAGAGAAACACATAAACACTTCTGCACTGGTTCTTATGCTGGTAGGCAGGGCTGGGCAGAGAAGAGGAAGAGGGCAGGCGTGGTACGGGCACTCCCAGCAGCCGCTGCTCAGCCCTGCTCGGCAAGGGAGCCTGGGGAACTTACCTGCCATGACCCCAGGCAGAGCACAAAAACCAAGCCCAGACCCAGAGGGGCCATGAGGGCTCAGACGGATCCCACTTTTATAGAAAAGGAAGGCTGGCAAGGTTGGCCTAGGGGACAGGGGGAAGCCAGCTCCCCCTTCAGACCTGCCGCCCCCAGTCTTTACAATGAGGCCTATGTGAAGTTCATGCAGGCCACGTGGCCTAACCCCTCCGAGCTCCAGAACAGGAGCCTTGAGAGCACACAGAGGTGGAGTCTGTGTGGGGAGGACACCTGAGGGCTCCCCCACTGGAGGCCAGGCCCACCCAGACCCACCCAGACCCATCTTCACCAGCCACCCTGGCCTCCGGGCCTGCTTCACGCATGCTCCAGAAACACCAGCTGCTTCAGTCATTCTCTAAGAGAATCCCCACCGGCCCCAGCGGACGTGGTGCCCAACCCCCACTCCACAAGCAGAGTTCTGCTTCCAGCGCCCACCACCCCACAAGCCTGCCCCAGCCCTTGCCGGCAGGGCCTCTGTGCCCTTAGTGACCCTGGCACTGGCTACAGATGGCTGAGCCACAGGCTCCACTCTGCCAGGGCGCTGGACAGTCTCAGGCCGGACCCTGCGTGGTCCCCTGTCTATCCCGTCCCGCCCTGAGCTGAGGACTCAGGAAGCCCTCTTCCTGCCTCATGGACAAAGGAGAGTTGAGAGAAACTCAAAGAAAAAGCCATGTCTACACCTCTGTGCAGTGATGAGAGAAAATGGATTCTAGAGCCCTTCACAAAGCTCCAAAAACCTCAGCGCCCTTCAAACCACCCCTGCCATCTCACGGAGGAGCCCAAGGCCCTAGGGGAGCAGCTCTGCCCAAAGGCAACAGCAGGACATGGCCACGGGGCAGGCAGCACCCAGACAGCCGGGGACAGGCAGGGACGAGAGGGGGGCCGCCCCGCCTTCAGCTGCAAGGCAGGAGGAGGTGAAGGGAATGTTCCTTACCTACTTGGCGACCAGCCAGCAGCCTGGGGCACCGAGGAGCTTCTGGAGCATTTAATTAGCTCTGTGCCTGGGTTTAATTAGCTCGATGTCCAGGTTTAATTAGCTCAGTGTCCAGGAAACTCGAATTTATGGCTCATCTGACCTGCACGGGGCAGAGTGCTGCAGGCCTGGTGGCCGCTGTGGGCTGGGGACCCACTGCACCTGCCACAGCCATCTGCCCTCAGACCTGCCGGTGTGGAGAGCCAGGCCACGCCCAGACACACCCAGTCCACAGCCTTGGAGGTTTGCACAGCAGTAGGGGTCTGTCTGTGAACAAGGTGACCGTGCAGGAACGGAGGGTCAGCAGGCACCCACTGTGCACAGCCACATGGGTGGGGCTGGGGGAACAGACTCTGCCCAGGGAACGGGGCAAGGCCCACAGGGTCCTGCAGGCATCAGCCCCTGGGATTCTCACACAAGCCAGGGGTGACTCTACTTCGCCCGTTTCACAGATGAGCACACAGAGGCTGCAGGAGGGGAGGGGTGCCCCAGGAGACCTACTGGTGGGTGGAGCAGCAGACCTGCACTCCTGGGCCTGAGCTCTCACAGCACTGCCCTGCCCAGAACGGCGCCAGGCTAAGAGTGACTCGGAGGGCATGATGCTGCTGACCGGAGGCCCAGGGGCACGGCTCGAGGCAGACAGTCTGGTCCCAAAGCCGCCGCCTTCTAGTCCCCACACCATGGCAACCCTTCTGCTTGTGTGGCGGGGCGGGCAAGCCGGGAGATGCCTTTGAGGTCTCTCAGTGCTGCTCAGCACCCCATCCCCATCTTCTCGGTACTTTGGGTCATCAGTGAATGACCCCAGCACGGCAGGAGACTGAGCAGAGATGAAAATGCCCCTGCTCAAGCGTGAGGCCTCCCCCACGTCGGGGCCTGGCTGCCCTTCCCCGCCTTCCTCCCAACCCTCCCCACTGTCCTCCCTGCCTCCCCCGCCACCCCAGTGCGGGTCCTTCCCCACAGATGACCAGCAGCGCTGCCAGGGTGTGGAGGCCCCAGCGTTTCTCCATGCTGGGCTCCCCAGAGTGGCCAGGGCCCTGGGCCTCACCCCTCCACAATGGAGAAGAGGACAGATTCTAGGGCATGGGTGGGGCTCGAGTTCCGCACCCCGACTCTGCGCGGGTGGGTTCCTCTCCAGCCTCCGCAGGGAGGGAGGAAACCAGGGCTTATCTGCGCAGCCATCTCTGGCACTGATACAGGTAAATAGGTGGGGACAGTGGGTGGAGGGTGGGGCCTCAGGAAGGATGCGGGTCCCAGATGTCTGATGGGGCCAACCCTATGCCTCCACTGTGCCCTGGGAAGGGGCTGGGTCAGGCAGAGCTGCCTCTATGAGCAGCAAGGCCTCCCTCTTGGCCCACCCAGAGCTGAAGAAGGGGCCCCCACTGGCCTCTGCACACAGGAGGTACTCAGAGGGCTGGTGACAAAGTCAGGCCTCCGACTCAGCTGCCCTCCCTTCACACACCATGGTCTCAGCCACCTGACGCCAGCGATGGGCACAGGGCGCTCTCCTGCCACTCTCGAGGCGAGCGACAGGCACAGGGTACTCTCCTGCCACCCTTGGATGGTCCAAGTGGATCGGCCCTGCCCATTGGCCCCACCTAAGCTGCAGGCACTGCCCTCCTGGGTCCCTGCTGCTGGAGAATCCTGGGGAGGGCAGGACCTCCTCCAGCCTCAAGGAGAGAATGCGCCTGGGGAGGAGAAGGAGCTGCCAGCTCAGTGGCAAACCCGGATGCCAAGGGCAGATCCCCGCAGTGCCATGGCTAGAGCGGCTTGCCAGGTCACCTGCGGCAGCCAATGAAAGGATGGGGTAGCCCCTTGACCCTTCGGGTCTCTCGGCAGCCCGCAAGTGCCATGTCGGGCCTGACCCTGGTTCTGTGCCAGGAAGTAGCTCCTGTTGTGACACTTGTCAGGTGGGGAAACTGAGGCACAGTGGGCTTACAGGGTGCTGTGTGGACATGGCACATGTTCAGCCAGGCTGCACACCAGCCCCGACCAGGCCTGGCTGGGAAGGACTGACAGCCACCAACTACGAGTGCACAGGTCCCATGGGCTCTGTCCTGGGACCCCCAACCCCCAGGACACCCATGCCCCCATCTTACACCCAACAGCTCCAGGCTGCAGGACACAGGCATTGGCAGCTCCCTAAGAACCACAGCTTTCCATGAGGGGAGCCCATCCGGAGCGTGCAATCTAAACAGTCTGGCCCTGGGGGACCTGGACAGGGCACAGGGTGCAAGGGGGAGCCAGTGGTGCCTGGTGTTCCAGGTCATGATTCACACCTGCCCAGGGCCCAGCTGGTGAGCTGGCAGCCGATATCCTCTGGAGACAGAGATGAAACGCAGGGTTGGCTCCTGGCGGCTCAGTTAGGGCACTTTCTGGGGGCTCGCTGCCCTAGGAGGAGCCCTGCTCGCTGCCTCTGCATGTGAGTGCCTCCTCTGTGAACCGGGTGGCCCACGGCAGACGCTGGAGGTAAGCAGAAGCAGCTCCGGAACAGCAGGCAAACCCTTCTTCTCTGGGACTGCCACTTCATCCAGAAAGCAGCGGTGGGCCAGGTGTGGTGACTCCTGCCCATAATCTACCCCTTTAAGAGGCTGAGGCAGGCGGATCACTTGAGCCCAGGAGTTCAAGACCAACCTGGCAACATACGAAGACCCCATCTCTATTTAAAACAAAACAGGAAGGCATCGATACATCCTCGTTACCTGGAGCTGCTGGACTGGGTCTAGCGTGATACAAATGTGCACAGTGACATGCCGGGTCAGGGCAGCCCTCGGGTAAGAGCCGGCAGGTGTGCCCTGACACCTCGGACTGACCCGGGGAGTAAACAGCACATCCAGAGGCCGTGGGGACCACACTGATGACAGTGATTAGCATGGAGGGGCTGCTGTGAAGATGTGGGTAAACAAGGTCACTCTGTGACCTGGAGCCGTCCCACCCCCAGCATTCCAGACTAATTGAGAGGGTAGGATTCCTGCAGAGACTGCCAATCCACCTGAAGTGAAGGGTGGGAGGAGGCTTTGGAAGCTGCAAGGCAGCTCTCTGGGCTTTGTGAGCCCGTCAAAGCCATCCTGCCCCACGCACACCTGCATGCCCACACACAGGGTCAGGAACATAGGTCAGGCGTGGTTGGAAGCCCATGGTTCAGAGGGGTTTGGGGAGCCCACAGCCTCCTGGGGGCCAAAGTGCACGATTAGCCACAGTGAGGCCCAGATGCGGAGCTGTGTCCTCAGGAAAGGCTTGTTGGGGGGGGGGGCACCAGAGCAGGACCCGGAGGCAGGAAGGATCTGGGAACATCAGATTCGAAGGTCAGCAAGCTGCAGAGGGCGGGGGGACGAGGCGGGACATGCTGTGAGACACGGGCTCTCGGCCACAGGAGACGGGGCCCTCTCGAAGCCCCAGCAGCATGCATGCGGCAACCCCTCCCTACTGGCTTCCTCCCAGCGCCTGGATCCCACATAACCCATTCTCCAGAGCTGAGGTCCACACCACCAGTGTCGTTGGATCGTGAACAAGGTACATTCTCAGGCTGAGGCTCACCTAGACCCAGGTGAGGGCTGTGGTCCATGTTCTAAAGGTTCCCCGGAGAGGCACGAATGTGCTCTCCAGGCAGAGGCCATGCATCAAAATCTCCCTGCCATGACCTGCCTTTGGGCCATGGTCTCATGCCGTGACCTCCCAAAATGAGACTCCACCCTCAGCACCAGAGCTGGGGAGCTTGTCCTCGGGCTCTCTGGGCACCTATCAGAGGCAGACACTGGCAACCATTCCAATGATGGCCCCAGCAACTCACCCCAGACAGGCAACAAGGGCTTCCTAAGAGCCCTGACCACTCAGACCTCCTAGCAACACCTCCTGCCCACTGTGTCCGCTGGGCCCAGGACGGAGGCTGGCGCTGACTCAGAGCCCCCACCCTGTTATTTACCCAGCGGCACCCTGCACCCCTGGCCTGTCTAGACTGCCCCAGGGCCTTGTCACAGGCTGGCCTGCTCTCTGGGAACTCCCCCAGACCCCAGGGAGGAGAATCACCTGGTCACCTCCCTTGCAGGCAGGGTAGAAGCGGAGTCACCAGCCACTCAGAGGCAGCACGTAGAGGCCAGGGGACATGGGCAGATGTCTGGTCACACCCCCTTCAGAACCTTACCCCCTTTTCGCCTCAGGTCACTGGGGCAGGGCAGGAGAGGGAGGGGAATCTCAAAGCAGGTGTCCAGGACGGATGCACATCATGTTGGCATATTTCTGTCTGGTTCTAGTTCAGCCCTCCCCTCTCTGTACCTCAAGTTCCCAGTAAGTAAAATGGGGACAGAATTGGGCACCTGCACCTCCAGGACCATCTTGGCCACCAGTGGATGCCGTCCCAGAAGCGCTGCTTGGACACGTGTCCAGGTGAGCATGGGCTGGACGGCCTGAAGCCTGGCTCCCTGGTCCCTAGAGAGCCCAAGTCGCTATCTCTAATTTATTTATTTGTTTATTTTTGAGTCGGTGTCTCGGTCTGTTGCCCAGCCTGGAGAGCAATGGTGGAATCTTGGCTCACTGCAACCTCCGCCTTACAAGTTCGAGCAATTCTCCTGCCTTAGCTGCCCAAGTAGCTGGGATTACAGACACCTGCCACCACACCCAGCTAATTTTTCTATTTTTAGTAAAGATCAGGTTTTACCATGTCGACCAGGCTGATCTGGAACTCCTGACCTCAGGTGATCCGCCCCCCTGGGCTTCCCAGGGTGCTGGGGTTACAAGTATGAACACCACGCCCGGCCGCTATCTCTATTTTAGACAGCGTGCTGAGGTTGGAGGAACTGCCCAAAAGCTTGGAGGTGTGACCAGAGACGCCACGTGCAAGTCGGCACACGGCTTGTGTTCTCAGTCGGCAGCTTGGGTGCTGTGGTCATGCCTGCGGGTGGAGTGTGAGGCCTGATTCATTTGTCAGTGCAGCTGGGCCATGCTGCCCAGTTTGGTCAAATGCCAATCCCAGTTTTGTGTGCAGGTATTTTGTGAGACTGATTTAAATCAGCAGAGGGCATGAGGACCTCATCCAATCACCTGAAAGAATGGGAGCCTCATCCAATCAGCAGACAGCACAAGGTCTTCATCCAATCAGCTGAAGGCATGAGGGTCTCATCCAATCAGCTGAAGGAACAAGAGCCTCATCCAATCAGCAGAGGGCATGAGGTCCTCATCAGATCAGCTGAAGGAACGAGAGCCTCATCCAATCAGCAGAGGGTATGAGGTCCTCATCATATCAGCTGAAGGAACAAGAGCTTCATCCAAACAGCAGATAGCACGAGGGCCTCATCCAATCAGCAAAAGTCATGAGGCCCTCATCCAATCAGGTGAAGGGAGAACAGAAACCTGACTGCCCCAGAAGAGGACTTCTCAGGGCTACAACAGAGAACCCCCCACCTTCAGCGAACAGCTGCATGAAATGCAGACTCAGACTGCAACAGTGGCTCTTGACAGCTGCCCACCTGTGAATTTCAGACTTGCCAGCCCCACAATCACGTGCATCATCTCCTTAAAATACATATCCATTGGCCAGCTGCGGTGGCTCATGCCTGTGATCCCAGCACTTTGGGAGGCCGAGAAGGCGGATCACCTGAGGTCGGGAGTTTGAGACCAGCCTGGCCAACATGGTGAAACTCCGTCTTTACTAAAAATACAAAATTAGCTGGGCGTGGGCCTGCCTGTAATCCCAGCTACTCCCAGCTACTTGGGAGGCTGAGGCAGGAGAATCGCTTGAACCCTGGAGGGGGAGGTTGCGGCGAGCTGAGACTGCACCACTGCAATGCCCAACTCCAGTGTGGGCAACAAGAGCAAAACTCCATCTCAAACATAAATAAATAATCATTTCACAGGTAGACGGAAAGACATATAAATATATAACAAGCACCAGGCTGGGGTGGCCCAGGCCTGGGGACCTCGAGTTCCTCCCACCTGTGTGGTCCCTCCCAGCACCTCGGCAGGGGCTCAAAGGGGAAGTTGAGGCACACACACAACCCCACCCCATCTCCGAGGCCCTGGGCCCAGGTGCCTGCGCTGCTGGCCGTGCGGCCACAGGGCTAAGGCAGGTGGGATGCCGGGGGCCCCACACATACTCTGGAAATTCAACAAGCTCATGAAGCCACCAAAGGAAAAAAAATCAACATTCTGGGCTCATAACCCCTAGGCAGGCAGGGCACTGCCTGGCTCGCCCCCGGGATCACCAGCTCCAGAACGTGGACCCGGCCCCAGCTGCTCTGAGAGCCCACAGGGACCATTACCTCAGGCCATGAGGGCCAGGACCACCCCAGGCTCGAACCCTAGGCCCAAACTGGCCAGAGTGTGCCTCAGTTTACCCTCTCAATGAAATCTCAGAAACATTCACTTTCCTTCTCTCCATTTTCAAAAGTGTTTAAAATGCAGAGATGTACAAAGTAACACCCCAGTCGCCACGGTCAGCCTGTGAGCAGTACCACGCGCTCCTCCTGAACATGTGTATTTTACCAAGCACAGCTTCCTCCATCAGCCCTCTGACGGGTCGACTGGCTTCCCTAATTGATCAATCAGCTTCATCCTGGATCAAGCTGAGACGCTCTTCACTCATCTCCCCAAAATTCCTCTCCCTCCCCAGAAGGAAACACTCTTGTGGGTTTTGGGACAGCCTTACGGGAAAGAGCCGTTTCTGAGCTCTGGAATTCCATCCAGGGTCATCTGCAAGGGCATCCCCGGCCTGCGGCTGTGCTGTGACCTCCGGGCCAGGCCCTGCCCATGAGGAAGGAGCTCAGGGGGCTGTGCTGAGGGAGCTTTGAGTCACAAAAACAGTCCCCGATAGCCCAGAGCCCCCTCGCTCCACCCAGCTCTGATCCCCCAGAGACCAGAACAGCTGAGGCAGGAGGGTAGGGGACCAGCCACAGGGTCAGAGCCTCAGTCAGCTTCGGAACTCCCCCACTGCCTTCAGGTGGCTGCGGCAGAAGCCGCCAGCCTCCCTGCAAACCCCTGCACCCCTCCCATCTCTCTCAGGGCCCCCAGAGCCCCATGTCATCAAGCGCTCCATCACTGAGCCTTCCCCCTCAGGGTGACCCCACCCTTCCCTGCCCTACAGCCCGACTCAGGACTAGAGCCTCAAGGGAATCGGAACTGGAGGCAGCTCCTACCACCACATGGCAAAACCCACACTCCCCAACACAACCCCCAAGCCCTCATAGACTTCCCCGGCTCCCTGACAGCACGAGACTCATGCACATGTGCCTCCCGCTCCCACCCCCAGGTCCAGACCCCAGGTCCCTGAGATTCCCACCAGGCCCTCCACGGGGAACCCCATGGACTGGGCCCTCTAGAGCAGAGGCCTGTGATGTGGGACGCACGAGCCCCCAAAGCCTTGTGTCACCACGGGCATGTCCTGGGGAGAGGGGTCCAGGAACCAGCCAACCTCACAGGCCCAACCTCGATGCAGGGTTGCCGGCAGGTTGGGGCAGTGGCTCAGCTCCTCTTGCAGCCTGGCATGCTGCCTGGGCCTCGAAGCCCCTCCTCCCATGCCCCAGCTCAGCTCCTGGACCCTGTGGCATGGTGTCCCCATAGCCGCCCCCACCACGGCAGGCTGGCTCCAAGAAGCTCTGCAGGCAAGGAGGAAAAGCTGATTAAGTGTCCACTTAAGAGCAGAGAGAGGGCTGTTCCCTGTGGGGGTGCAGAAGGGCCTGGACTGTCCCGACTAACGCCTATGCATGCGCTCAGTTCCTGGAAAAGGGGAGTGAGAAAGGTGGACACGCTGCCCTCTCACCCACCACATCCTGTTTTTATGGAAAACGAATCCGATTCCTAACAACAGAGCAAGCAGCCGACCTCCTGGGGGTCCCGGGCGGCCCTGACAAGCAGCCTGTGGGTGGGGGCTTTCTAGTCTGCGCTGCAGAAGCAGCCTCTGTCCCCAGAGCGCAAGCAGTGCTTCCCTCTCAGTCACTCCTCCCTCCTCCCTGGGGAGAGGCCGGGATGGATGTGCCCTTCTTGGCAGCGAGGGGTTGGCTGGCCGTGGTCTCCACCCCTGCAGACTCAGCCAGGCCCTGCTCCCTCCAGGCCTCGGCCAGTCTGCGAGGTGGGAGGGGGTGCTGCCCACAGTGGGCAGGTCAGAAAGCGCCAGAGATGCCTTGAGCTGCAGGACCCGGCCCTGGGCACAGCAGCGTCAGGGCTGCAGACCCTGGGCCTTGGAGCCAGAACAGCCATGGCCGGGGCCAGCTGCACCTTGGCAAGACAAGCTGGGCCTCAGTTTCCTCATCTGCACAGGGGCGATGGCAGCCCCATTCACTTCAAAGCCACACACCGAGATGCACTGGGAAAGCTGCCAGGATGCAGCAGCGCCCACCCGCACTCACTCACTCTCGCCGGACAGGGCAAGCGCCCCTCATCCAAAGGCTTGGGCCAGAAGTGTCTCCAGTTCTGGATTTTGTGGATTGTGGAATATCGGCACATACATAACGAGCTACCTTGGGGATGGCTCTCAACGCAGAATTCTATTTACATTTCATATATATCATGTACACATACCCTAAAAGGCAGCCACACAATTTTATTTTTGAAAATAGTGACGGGGGTCTCACTACATTGCCCAGGCTGCTCTCCAACTTCTGGCCTCAAGTGAGCCTCCCACCACGGCCTCCCAAAGTGCTGGGATTACAGGTGTAGCCACCATACCCCAATCATGTTTTCTGGTTTTGTTTTGTTTGTTTGTTTTGAGATGCAGTTTCACTCTTGTTGCCCAGGCTGGAGTGCAATGGCACGATCTCGGCTCACTGCAACCTCCGCCTCTTACGTTCAAGCGAATCTCCTGCCTCAGACTCCCAAGTAGCTGGGATTACAGGCGCTTGCCACCACACCCAGCTAATTTTGTGTTTTTAGTAGAGATGGGTTTTCTCCATGTTGGTCAGGCTGGTCTCAAACTCCTGACCTCAGGTGGTCCGCCCAACTTGGCCTCCCAAGGTGCTGGGATTGCAGGTGTGAGCCAACGCACCCGGCCGCATATTTTCAATAACTCTGGCTTTTGACTGTGACCTGGTGCATGAGGCCAGGTGTGGAATTTCTGCTTGGCTTTGGACTTCGGACTTAGGGACTGGGATGAATAAAACACCTATAGCATCCTGGCATTTTCCTTACCAACATGAAGACAGACCTGTGGAGCACCTGCCTGGACCCAGCCTGGGCCTGAGCCCCTCGGCAATGAGGGAGCTGTGCCACCACACCCGACCGGAGCCCCCACCTCACATCAGCCACCTCTGTTCCTGAGGGTCAGGATCAAGCCCAGGGACCTGCAGCCTCCAGTCAACAGCAGGGAGAGGAGCCCAGGCCTGGCTGTCACTGCCTCCTCCTGAGGACCTGGGCCAGATCTGGGGCTGAGGTTCAAACAGCACAGCGGCTCTGGTGGGCGGAGCGTGGCGGGAAACAGGGAGGGGCCAGGGCAGCCTGGGGGTGGGCGGGGCAGGACAGGCCTCAAGTCCCCCCTGCTAGCTCAGCCCTGCTCCTGAGCAGGAAGAGGGGACAGAGAGGCCACCGTGGGGCAGAGTGCGGCAAACAGATCCTCTGGGGGTCACACCCCTTTCAATACCAGATGGCGGGGCAGCGGGGGAGTCTGGGGGGCTCCTAACCCACTCCAACCTGGAGCCTCGGGACCCCCACACCTCTGTCCCTGAGGGAGGAAGTGAGGGGCTCCGGATGCATAGCCAGTCTCCAGGGAGGGGGACTGATGCCTCCCAGGGTACCCTCCCTGCTCTCACGCCCCAGCCCCAAAGTGCACGATCCAGTCCTCCTGAGCCTCAGTCTGTCCAGACAGAACCTGCCAAAGCCAGAGGAGGCCTGCAGGCAGCCCCACGGGATGACTGGCACACGGCTCCCAGGACGCGCCCCAGGGACCTCTGAGCCTGGCACCTGCGCACAGCCTGCTGGCTCCCTGTGACCTGCTCACACTTGCCCCACAGCCAGGCCCCACCTGCATCACTTTCCGGCTGTGGACTTGGAAGCCAGCTCAACCTTTAGGAACCTGCAGCTCCTGCCTGTGGGATAGGGGCTGCCGTGGCTGCCTGGCCAGGCTATTTCGAGGACAGCACAGCGAAGAGTCCAGGACGGGCGAGGTCTCACTTCTTTCATAGGCAGCTCCCAGCCCTGGCCTGGGGGCAGCTCACTGCCTCGAGCAGGGTAGAGCCCACCGCCCTGGGAGTGTCTAAACTGGGGACATGGGGACAGTCTGCCAGGACACTGGGCTGGGCGTTCTCCTCAGGGGTGCCCCGCAGCTGCAGTCCATCAGGAGAGGTGGCCGTTAGTGCAGGGGCCCGCCATGGACGGTGCCTGCCTGGGCCCCTCCCTTCCCCCTTGCCTGAACACAGTCTTGGGTGGCAGTACTCTCCTGCCAGCTGCCCAGCACATCCACCACGTAGTGCCTTCTCTGCCAGTGACTCAGCCAGGCCACCCAGCAGCCCAGCCCCACCAAGTCAGGCTGAGCACACCCTACAGTTCCCAGGGAGAAGCCAGGCTCAGACCAGCCATCCCCCACTGGGCCATACAAGACGCCAGCCACCACCAGAGGTCTCGGCCTTACATCCTCACCTGGGAGGCCACTGCGGTGCCCTGAAGGCTTGGGTGAGGAGCTCCTTAACCATAGGGAGCCAGTGGGCAGCACTGGACAGACCCCCTGCCCTCACACACCCTGAGCTCGGGTGATGAAGAGGCTCGGTCCTGTCGTCTGCAGGCGGGGCCTGGGTGGAGTGGCTCCACCTCTCACATCCTGTTGCATTTCGCAAGGTCCTTCCGCCCCTGTCACCTGGCAGGTCGTCCTGGTGCCAGATCACAGGAAGATAAAAATCAACCTTGTGAAGGGCCCCACAGACACAGCAACCGCGGCTGGTGCTGGGCCCAGCCTTGCAGGAACTCTGCATCCAGTGACCCCATTCGGGAGGACCAGGCCAGTCCCCTTCTTGAGATGAAGTGCTAGAGGCTCAGAGAGGCTGAGGGACTTGCCCGACCACTGGCCCAACGGTGCAGAGCAGCACAGCCCGGACTTGGTGCCGAGTCTGACCCGAGACCCCAGCCTGTGTGGTAGCCCCGGTCCAGTCTTCATGTCACCCCCTTGCGAACGTGCAAGCTGAGGCCGCAGTGACAAGAAACCAGGCCAGGCAGGGCTCCCAATTCACGGCTTCCCTTGCCCTGCGGGCTGTGAGTCCAGCAGGCAGGGAGGAGCACGCAGCTTCACTGAGCAGGGGGCACTGCCATGACTCAAGCAGCTGCTGGGCTCAGGAGCCACACACGCCCAAGCCGGAACCTCGGCAGGGCCACTCTAGGAGTGACAGTGTCCAGTGGTGGTCCCAAGACAGCCACAGGTGTCCCTCCCAGCCCAGTCAGAGCAGGGCCCTAGGGAGGTCCCGGGTGGGACAAGGTTGCAGTGGTGACACCAGCAGGGCCGATGTCCAGATGCCCATCCAGCTGGGGCCCCAGGCCCTCCTGAGACTCTGGGCACGGTTGTCAGAATGACCAGCTCTGGTGCCACTGAGACCCCGGGATCCAGCACCTGTGTCCAGTGCTGAAGTCCCAAGTGTGTCTGAGCTGGAAACGAGGGCCTGGAACCCGAGACATCTCATGGTGGCAAGTGAGCTGGCGATTGGGACGGCTAAGCAGGCTCCTGTGGCCTAGCCACCACCATGAACGACCGCTCGGAACATACTCTCCGTGTGGACATCAGGCTCAGGTGCAAATAACCAACAGCCATGCTGGAGCTGAGGGCCCTGCCAGCCCCGCCCACACCACCCCTGCCAGCCCCACCCATACCACAGAGCAGGCCCCACTCACAGGGCCCCTGCCAGCCCTTATTCACTGTCCCTACAGGCCCCAAGTCTACAGGCAGGTGGGCTGGACGGCCAGAGTCTGGCAGAGGGCATGGCTTCCTCCCCCATAAAAAGGCCCGTGCCCTCTCCTCCCCATTCTCTGAGGGGGATGCCCACAGCAGCCCTGGTCCACTCTTCACGTACTCCTGAGGCCGCAGGCTGGGACGGGCCATGGCAGGGCCAGCCTCCCTCCAAATGCCCATGGGACACGTGAGTGGAGGCGCATGGCTTCCAGCTGGCCCCAGGGGTGCCTGGCAGGCTCCGTCAGCCTCTGGAATGTGATTCGGCCTGTCTGTCCACCCAGAAGCTTCTGGCACTCCAGGGAGCTTGAGCTGGCTGTGCTCTGGGGGAGCAATTACTCCTCCATCTGTCACCAGCGGCTCCAGCCAACTCTCAGGTCCACGAGCCTCCTCCCTCCTGGGTCTCACTGATTCAGACTGAGCCTCCCCCTCCAGCCCCCAGTAACTCCTAGCCTCAAGCCCAGGCCCTCACTCAGGGGATCTGAGTAGAGGGGAGACCTGGGAGAGAGAACTGTCCTCCAATAGTGCGAAGCCAATGAGGGACCCCTGAATAGAAACTGCAGAGGAGGTCTTTCCACCCGGCGTGGGGGCCAGAGAGGAGGTGGGCAGAGAGAAGGGCCTTGCCCGAGACCAGAGGAGGCCAGGGGCTGAGGGTCGGCAGGAAGCCAGGCATCTGAGTGCAGGGCAGCCTGCCTCCACATGGCCCTGCACAGCCCAGCCTCACTAGGGGAGGGGTGAAGACAGTGGCTGGTGCTTCCCCCCCAAAAAAACCCAGGGGCTCAAGGCCACCCCTGAGGCCCCTAGACTCCTAGGGGCAGAGGCTGATAGGCAAGGGCTGACAGGTAGGTCAGGGGTGTGGATAGCAGGTGCCTCATGCGGGAAGAAGGGTCTGGCCACCCCACACCGGTGTCCTCCCGGGTGGTCTTAGGAAGAGGGTCACTCGACCTCAGCACCCCAGTGCAGGGCCCCACCAGAGTTTGCTCTGGGCACTTCTGGCCCTGCTGAAAGTCCCCTCAGATGCCACTGTCCCTGATTGCCAATGCCTCCGGGCAGGTCCCTAAAGTCCCTTCAGCACCGCAATCCTCCTCCCCCAGACACTGCTGACCTTCAGAGATTGGGGCCCCTCCAGGCCACCCTCTCCCCTGGCCAGAAAGGTCTGTGCCCACCGATAAGGTCTGGGATGCAGCTCCCAGCCCCACAGGAACAAGTCACCGGGCAGGGCTGGGCGGGCATGCCCTGAGACCCAAGCATCAAAACGCACCATTGTCACCTCCTCCCAGCCTCTGCCTGCATGCCCTTCCCACCCACAGGACAGCGACACCCGGTGACGCCCTGACCAGGCTGTAATAATATAAACTAGAGGCCCGGCGTGGTGGCAGGTTCCTGTAATCCCAGCTACTAGGAAGGCTGAGGCATGAGAAACCTGGGAGGTGGAGTTTGCAATGAGCAGAGATTGTACCACTGCATTCTAGCTTGAGTGACAGAGCGACACTCTGTCTCAATAAATAAAAAAATAATAATAATATAAACTGGAGAAAGACACCCATGGGTGCTGAAGGGGGAAAAACAGGCTCCAGCTGTGACAGCCGGGACAGCTCAGGGTCAAGGAGACTCACTCCTGGGTACCCAAGTCCCCAGCAGCTGTCCAGGCACCTCTGCACACCGCGTGGAGGAGATACAGGGCTGGGTGTCACAGGCTCAGCTGCAGGTTTGAGTGGGGTTCCAGAAAGACGGAAAAGGACGCTGGAAATGGCCGCACTGAACCCATGAAGAGTGACCAACCAGACAAGGACAGAGTCCAGGGGTGAAGGGACCGCTTGTCTCATGCCACAGGGACTGAGGAGAGCGCTCCTGGGCCCCCTGGGGCTCCCTAGAGGATTCGACAAGAAACAGGGCACCCAGAGCCAGCTGCGCGGGAGGGAGCGGTGCCCACATGGTCTAAAGCACCTCAGCGCAGCCTCTGGGGCACTGAGACCATCCAGTCCCTTGGACATGGTCATGCAAGCCCTGGGAATTAATCCCGGGGAACCCGTCAAAGGAAGGAGAGGCAGGCACAAGGACGGTTGCTGTGTGACAACAGGGCAGGGCTGGGAGGCAGGCTCACTCCGCAAGGACCCAGAGGAACCCGCTCCATCCAGCAGACACCATGAGGCCCTGGCCCGGCCACCGGGGACCCGGAGGAACCCGCTCCATCCAGCAGACACCATGAGGCCCCGGGGCCCGGCCACTGGGGATGACAGAGTCCCGGCTGTGCTCCTGACACCCAAGATATAACGGAGTGAGGGGACCGGGGCTCCGGAGCATGGCAGAGGGGCTGTCCCTGACCCTGACAGGATGCAGGCCCTGGGGAGAGGCCTGGCTGCTGGAAAGTGAGCAGGAATGGTCAACAGCCAGTCGAGTGTGTGCAGGAATGCCTGGCACAGGCTGCTGCAGGAGGCAGAGGCGCCCACATGGGACACAGAGGATGCCGGGGCAGACCCAGCGGCCAGGAGCCAGGCAGAACGAGGCCTAGTGCAGACCAGATGCCATGGCCACCCACGCAGGGAGAGGATGTTGAGTGGCAGGTGGAGTCCCCCCAAGATTGTCCGGGATTCATCTGAGTAAAACGCTTGCTTTTAAAAAGACATGGTGGGGCCAGGCAGTGGCTCACGCCTGTAATCCCAGCACTTTGGGAGGCTGAGGAGGGTGGATCACTTGAGGTCAGGAGTTCGAGACCAGCCTGGCCAACAGGGTGAAACCCCGTCTCTACTAAAAATAAAAAATTAGCTGAGTGTGGTGGTGGGCGCCTGTAATCCCACCTACTCAGGAGGCTGAGGCAGGAGAATCCCTTGAACCAGGGAGGCGGGGGTTGCAGTGAGCCAAGATCAAGACACTGCACTCCAGCCTGGGCGACAGAGCAAGAGTCTGTCTCAAAAAAAACAAAGAAAAAAAAAAAAACAAAGACACTGCGAAGACAAGGGAGAGGCGGCCTCGGGCAGGGAGAGCATTCGCGGGAGGCTGGCTGACAGCACCAACACCCCTGGGAGACTTGAGGAGACTCCTCAGAAGAAGGCACCGCACACACAGATGAGAAGACCCTCGTGTGGCGTCCAGGTCACACAGCTCAAAGCCACGGGAGTCGACGGCCAGAGCCCGACTCCAGCACGTGCAGGGCGGGCCGTGGGCAGTCGGGGCCTCAGACCCAGGCCATGTGGAGCCCAGGGGCTATAGCCTGGGACTGCAGGGACAGTTTCCTTTCAGGTTAAACACATGTCACCAGGGACCTGAGATGCAGGGCTGGGACCTGGCAGCTCCGTTAAGGCAGTGCCAGGGCTCGGCTCCCCTGGGAGGGCTCTGCTGGCTATGCCAGCGCGAGCAGCACCTCTGTGCACATCTGGGAGGGGAGGGAAGGGCAAGTGTGTGTGCTCAAGGCGTCTGGGAAGGAGAAGCTGCTGGAGGTTAGCGGGGAACAAACAGGAGGGAACTGAGGGGCCGCACACGGCGGGAGGGCGGAGCAGGGGATTCGGCGACAGGACTGACCACAGAAGGGCCAGGGCTTGGGAGAGAACTGTGGGGCCGGACCCTGGCTTGGGGCGAGCCAGTCCACTGCTGACAGCCACTCTGCCACCCACGGCCCTGAGCTCGCATGTCGTGTGTGCAATGCGGCTGCTGCCGCCTCTGTCCCAAGAGGGAAATGTGTATGTGCCTGCCACCCCCCGGCTTGTCAGGGACTGGAAGGAGGGAAGGGCCTGCACCACGCTGAGGTGTCAGGCTGTCCAAGGTGGGTGGTGAGCAGTCTCAGGGGTTGATACGGAGGCCAGCAGCTTAGATGTGCTCGGGATGGCCTCCGTGGCTGTGGGATGTGTCTGGACACAGGACCAGAGCCAAGGGCAAGGACAGCACAGAGGCCGGGGCCATCTAGGCCAGAGGGTGCAATGGCTGTGGGTCCAGGCATAGGCTACAGGGGCCGGGGCAGCTGACCACGTCCGGGGCAGTGGTGCACAGTTCCATGCCCAGGGGACAGGTGAGCTGGAGAAGCCGGAGGGAGAAGGCACCCTGGCCACAGTGCCCAGCTCCATAAGTGGACAGACAGAGACAAGGCCTGCATCCTGGAAGTCACTCTGTGGAAGGCGGCAACCCTGCATGCAGCTGTACTCACTCAGGGGACTCGGGCCAGCTGGCCCCGTGCCAGGCCTGGCCTCTGTGTGCCCCCAACCCCACAGGGCAGACTCAGGTGACTCCAGAGGCCCTCGGATTCACTCTGTTTTTGTTTTTGATACCGAGTCTCGCTCTGTCCCCTAGGCTGGAGTGCAGTGGCACAATCGCAGCTCACTGCAACCTCTGCCTCCCGGGTTCAAGCGATTCTCTTGCCTCAGCCTCCCGAGTAGCTGGGATTATAGGCACCCACCGCCCCAGCCAGCTAATTGCTGTATTTTTAGTAGAGAGGGGGTTTCACCATGTTGGCCAAGCTGGTCTCGAACTCCTGACCTCATGATCCACCTGCCTGGGCCTCCCAAAGTGCTGGGATTATAAACATGAGCCACTGCGCCTGGAGGACCTGCTGTTTTAGGAAAAGCACGAGGATGAGCACCCTCCAAGGAGGGAGAAGATGAAGGCCGTGGAAGCCGGAGCAGGAACCCTGCAGGTACCGATGTCGGGGTCCTCATTGTCACTGGCCCACAGACGGGAAAGGAAAAGTGAACCCCTGTTTAGGCAGGGGCAGTGGGAAGGATGATCGCTTCCCTTTTCAAAACTCCCATTCATGTTGCTGTAATGATGTGTTGTTTTAAAAGGTGCTTTAACCATAAACAGAAATCAAGTAAATGAGGGAGGGCCACGTGGTGGCTGAGCCCGCACAGAGGCAGGGAGCAGGTCCCAGCCAACAGACTGCAAACTGCAGGCCTTGGGGAGTCCAGGAGGTGAGTGAGACCAAGACCAGACCTGGGGTCCTCGAGTCCCTCCTGGGCAGGCAGCCTGCCCAAACCCGCGACTGCCCCCTCCTGTATGGCCCTGCAGGTCTTGCCACAGCCACAGGCCTCGGGGGGCTCCTACGGGCTTGGGAATCTAAGTCACAGTTGAGTTTCGTTGTTTTCCCGAGGCTGGAGGCTTCTAGACACACAGGAGGGAGGGGAGACAAACACATCCAGGCACTGTGGGGGTCCAGGACTCCCCTGCCTGAGGCCGCTCCCCGACCTGTGTGGCTCACAGATGGGCATGGCCCGAGCCCCCTTCCTGCATTTGGGGGTAGAGCTGTAGCCCCAGGGCCAGCCTTGCTCTTGACTCTTCCTGGCCCATTTTAGCTGCCCATCCACAGGCAAAGGAAACCACGGGGGTGGCTGAGGCGGCCGCTGTCCCTCTTTAGCCTGAAGCTGAGGCAGGAGAAGTGGCCCCTGCTATATATACCCACAGAAAAATAGCGTGCAGATTGGAGCCTGGTAAACAGCTGGCAGCCAAACCCTGCCGGCCCGTCAGAGGGAGCCTGAAATACTCCCTATAATTATGCTACTAAAACACACCCGAAAAATTGATCCACCCCACTCAGCAAAGGCTCCCAAGACAACGGCGGGGAATCGGGTGGCCACGCACGTCGGCCCAGCAGGGACTGGCCTGGCCTGGACGGCTGCCCACCGCACACCTCAGAGCCGGCACGCGGAGTGTCAGTGTCTCCATGGGCCTGGCACCAGCAGCTACCCAGATCCTCACCTGCACACAGGAAGGGTTTCTGCAGCCCAGCGTCCACCGTGGACAAACAGGAACATGAGGAAAAATACGGCCTGCAGCGAGTGTGTGACCCCACACAGAGGGCGTGTGGCGCACGTGCCACTGCAGACACCGGAGCCACCCACACGCAGGCATCCAGCAGCCGCTGAGGCGCAAGGCTGTGGCCCGGGGAAGGCAGCTGGGGAAGCGGCTGTTCCAGCTCAGAGAAAAACCCAGAGCGCGGGAGCACAGGGGGCGCGTGGCAAGCCCACCAGAGGTCTCCCATCGGGAACGAGAGAGACAGAGATTTAAAGGTTTAAAAAGCGAATTTAATCTGATTTACGACTTCACTTTTTAAACCAAGAAGTATTTACATATTACTTGTGTAATTAAAACTAAATATAAAATAAAACGGGGGTTGGGAGGATCCAGCCTCAGACCCTCCCAGCCCCGAGTCCCCTCAGTTGGGGTCCGCCCTCTGCAGGGGCCTCCAGCTGGCTGCCTCCTGGAGGACTGGACCCTAGAATCACCCCTAGAAACACTCTCTCCCATAGCACGCCATCCACCAGGCCACCAACTCAGCTCCTCCCAGGAGGCAGAGGTCCTGGCGTGGGACACACCACAGGCCTGGGACCCTGGAGCCACCACGCAGCCCCCTCCTCCTCTAGCCTTGCTACCTGTGGCCAGACTGGTTCCCAACCCAACCCCGAGTCCACCTCCCACAGCCCCACACCCTTGAGGGGCTCCTCTGCCCACCACTGCCTGCACGGCCACACCTGGGTGGCAGTGTTGGGGATCTCATCCTGGGGACCCCATTTTGTTTTTTGTTTTGTTTTGAGATGGGGTCTCACTCTGTTGCCCAAGCTAGAATACAGTGGCACAATCTTGGCTCACTGCAACCTCCACCTCCAGGGTTCAAGTGATTCTCCTGCCTCAACCTCCTAAGTAGCTGGGATTATAGGCGCCTGCCACCATGCCCGGCTAATTTTTATATTTTTAGTTGAGATGGAGTTTTGCTATGTTGGCCAGGCTGGTCTCAAACTCCTGACCTCAGGTGATCCAACCTCCCAAAGTGCTGCCTCAACCTCCCAAAGTGCTGGGATTACAGATGTGAGCCACTGTGCCCATCCAGGGAACCGATTTTGGATCCCAGGGAGCCCCATTTCCTGACAATTGCACTCTTTCCCTGCCTATGCTCAGCACTATTTATGCCCTGTTGTGAATAAACAGCAATGGTGCATCCAGAAATATGCGGGGACCCACAGCCTCCTTTCCTGGCTGGCTTGGGAGGGAGACCAGGGAGCCCCAGCCCCCCACACCCACCCTCCCTGGCCCTGAACCAGAATTTGGACTCCTGGCTGCCCAGAGCTCAGTCCCACAGGACCTGCAGGAGAGGACGCATGAATGAATCTGTGTGCTGAGGAATCTGCGGGGGGGAGGGGAGGGCCGGGCTGCAGACACCCCTGGGGAATGCGCCGTGTGTGGAGCATGAGGGAGGCCGACGGCCCTGCAGGTCCCAAGCTGCCTCTGTGCTCCTGGGAACTGCCCTGTGTGCTCCGGGACCACGTGGTGAGTGGCCCCTTCCCCTCAGCTCCATGGAGGCCCAAAGGACCGCTGGCCACCGGGGCTTTCGGCACAGCTGGGAAAGCTCGCATTCCGGGTCTCCCAGCCTAATGACTGTGCGAGGAAGTCTGGGCCTTCCTAGGGGAAGGCTGTCCCGCCCGTGCTCCCACCCAGCCTGGGCGTGAGATCCAAAACCCGAGAGACCTGAGACTTGGAAGCGGCTGTGAAGCTTTTATGGTGTCACTTACAGCGGAGGAAACCGAGACCCAGAGAGCGGGATGAGGGCCCAGCACTTTCAGAGCAAGACAGAGGCTGCTACTGCCGACAAGCTGCCAGCATGTCAGCCAAGCCTCTGCCCGCCCCGTCCTCCCAGGGACCCTGCACCCCAAGTTCTCCTCAGGTGCCTCTGCCAGCAGGTGTGGGACTCACTTACTAAGGGGAGGAGAAGCCTCCACCCCGGGCCTGTTCCTTCCCACCGGTGTGATCTTGGGTGTGTGAATTAACTTCCCTCACCCCTGAGTCCTACTCCAAATAATCGGCTCCGCAGCTGCACCGAGGCTGACAGAGGAGCTCAGAGGTCAAGAGCAGGTGTGAGGATGAGGTGCGAGCAGGGCCGGGAGGGGGTCCTGCCGCACACCCACCCAGGAGACTCAGGCCTCAAGCAGGCTAAGGCAGAGAGGGGCAGGGGCTGGCTGGGCACAAGAGCTGCCTGGTCTTACGGCTTGCCTTTCAGAAGAACACAGGACAGACACCCAGCAAGGGGCTGTCCATGCCTGATGTGTGTGTGCGATGCTGTGCTGCTCCTTAACTGCTCTCCGAGCTGGGATTCTCTACCACAAGGAAGGGCAAGTTCGCTTTTTTGAACCAGAAGAAAAAGCATATATAAACAAAGAAGCTAAAGTCTAATTGTCAGCTGGGCATGATGGCTTACACCTGTAATCTCAGCACTCTGGGAGGCTGAGGCGGGTGGATCACTTAATGTCAGGAGTTCAAGGCCAGCGTGGCCAACATGGTGAAACCCATCTCAACTAAAAATACAAAAATGAGTCAGGTGTGCTGGTGCACATCCATAATCCCAGCTACTCAGGAAGCTGAGGCAAGAGAATGGCTTGAGCCCTGGAGGCCGAGGTTGCAGTGAGTTGAAATCATGCCATTGTACTCCAGCCTGGGTGACAGAGTGAGCATTTGTCTTGGGAGAAAAAAAAACACATCTAGTTGTCTATTTCTAAAATAGCTGAAGACAAGAGCAACATTTTGTTGAATTGAAAAGCGGATTTCTGAGGCCAGAGTGGCCAGGAATGGCTTCCTGCATAACGAGGCTCTCACAGGACCCTGCAGACTGCAGTGGCCCCATCTCAGGAGTGGGCTGCAGAGGACAGATGAGGCTGTGAAGGCAGAGTCCGAGACCCACTGGGTTCCCCGTAGTTTCTGAGCACTGAAAGCAAATGTACTGCTGAGTCAGCACAGGAGAGACACCGCCCAGGAAGCAGCCTTGGGGCCAGGATCAGAGCTGGTGCACCCCTACCCGCCCCAGAAGACACTTCCTCTCTGTGGGACTCTGGCAGCTGGGGCTGGAGCTCCGTGTCCTGGGCGCCAGCAACCCCTGCATGATGACCACCCGCCATGACCCATCTCAGCTCTTGGGCCGTCCCTGCCCCTTCCCCAAACATGCACACTCACGCATGTGCACACTTGCACCTGCAGCCCTGGGTGCCATGAGCCAGGCCCCCTCCCTCCTGCTGACTCATTCAGCCTCCAGGCCCAGCGTGAAAACAGAGTGTGCCCCTCTGCCACGCCAGGAAGCAGATGCTCAGAAGGGGTCCCCAAGCCTCAGAGGAAAGCAGCCCCCACCCCACTATGCCACGGCCATGCTCTTCCCAGAATCCTCGGATGGGACAGGCCAGGGTTCTGCACAGGCTCTGAGACCCCAGCACAGGCCTCCGAGGGGTGACTCTGCAATGCTGGGCTGGGCGGGTCTGCACTGCTGAGTGCTGTGAGCAAGTGTCTGCTGTCCCCCAGGCCTCTGTGTTCACACCCCTGAGGCAGAACAAGACCTCTTCTGGGCTGCCTCCCAGGGCTCATGAGACTGCAATGGCGACAATGGTATGAAAAAGGAGGAAGCATCCCCCCGCTAACTGGTGACACTTCTCAGTGACAATCAGCCTGAAGCAGATGACGCCCAGCCTGCCGGCTGTGGGTGTGCCCTTAGGCCATGCCACGAGGCACCCGAAAAGCAGAAGCCATATTGTCAGCCCACGTGGGTGTCCCACAGTTAGCTACACCGCGGCTATGCTCTCACCGCCTGGCTTTCTGCAGCCTTGTCTAGCTGTCCTGCTGATAGAGCAGGAGATGCAGTCCCGTTCTATCAGAATCATAAATGTCCTGCCTCCCCGCCTTTTTTTTTGAGACAGGGGCTGTCACCCAGGCTGGAGTGCAGTGACGCAGTCATGGCTTACCATCCCTGGACTCAAACGATCCTCCCACCTTGGCGTCCTGAGTAGCTGGGACTACAGGTGCACCACCACCACACCCAGTTCATTTTAAAATATTTTTCATAGAGATGGGGGTCTCTCTATGTTGCCCAGGCTGGTCTTGAATGGTTAGGCTCAAGCAATTCTCCCACCCTGGCCTCCTGAAGATCTGGGATTACAGGTATGAGCCACTGCGCCCAGCCCTGCACTGACATCTCTCTGGAAGAGCTGGGCCCTGATGCCCCAAGGCTCCAGGAAGAGCAGGTGAGGCTGCCGAAGGAGGCCCCTGCTCCCTGTGGGTGGGGGCAGCACTCTGTCAGATTTGTGGATAATGATCTTGCACTTGGGGAGGGGCGTGGGGGCCAGGGGCACCCCAGGATGACTCAAACCCTCACCAGGCACCGTCTGAGCCAGCACAGACACACTGACTAATGCCTTCTGAAGGCCTCATTCATTTCCACAACACCGTAGAACTAACTGCTTCCAGCCAAAGCTCGCCAGAGACGGAGAGGGAGGGGGCACTCAGAAGACAGTGACGCCAGTGTCCCGCCTCCAGCCAGGCCAGCTCAACCTGCACATCCATGGTCCCTCGGAGCTGCCCACACCCCAGGGCCAGAGAGCCTGACTCAGGAGGCCCAGCCAGCAGGCGGGCCAGGCTCTCGGCTGGCTCCACATCCACCTCCCCCAGGCCCCACGCCCCATGCCCAGACACAGAATCAGTGTGGGGGATGGCCTGGGATTCAGCATCTCTTACCTTAATAGACTTTATTTAGGGGCAGTTTTAGGTTTACAGAAAGTACCATACAGAGAGTCAGTCATCAATATTTTTAAAAACTGTCACAGGAGACCCTCACATGTGGCCTGGGGTGAGGACCCCTGGGTTACCGCCCCCTGCTCCCCCCAGGAGGCCAATAGTAAGAAGAACATGATCCCTCCTTGGGATCCCCCACGCAGACAGCCATCAAGAAGGCAGAAGAACCCAGGCCCCTGACCAATGCTCAGGGGTCAGCACGTCACCACTGCCACAGAATCTGGCTCAACACCAGTTTAGGTACAGACCATGAGCTAAGAACGGTTTTTACATTTTTTAATAGCTGGAAAAAACACCAAAAGAAGAATATTTTGTGACATGAAAATATTTACCATCTGGTCCTTTAACGAAAAACATTGCCAGCTCTGCCCAAGGAGCAGCCACTGTCTGAAAGGGGACATTCCCTACAGGAAGGATCCCCAAGTCCACTCAGACACAAGAGGAAACGCGAACGCTCCATGTGAACCACATGTTTCAGAAGCTTTCCTGTTTCCCTCACTAAGGCCTGTAAGCTCCAGGCTCTGCCTCTGTGCCGGGCTGTCCTGCTTATTTTTGAGGCACAGGAAGGAACACAGCCAGGCCCTGTTTGCGGCGCATCTGACCCGGTGCTGGCAGCAGATCCCAGGCCACCCAGGCCACACAGGGCTGAGGCACTGAAGCAAGCTGCTCAAAACCTCTCCTTTCCAACCTGGACGGTTTCCATTGATTCCTGTCTAGAAAACAGTCCCCAAGTTTCACCACCTTTCTGTGCTACTTGATCCAAACGCAGTCTGTCGGGAGCCTCACTCAGGCGGCTCCAGATCCCCAACGCTAGCGCTGGGCGAGGTCCCACCTGAAGCTGGCAACGGCTGTGGAAGGGCTTTTAAAATCAAAACCCCCCACCTGTCACGGACACAGCGGACTCCCAGTGCAAATCATCCCACTTGCCCGTGGTTTAATTTCATCTGCCTGCTTTCCCGCTTAGGCACACGAGGAGCGCCCCCGGGAGGAGGGAACCGGCCCTGGGTCCTGGGTAGGCCAGGGGTTGGGAAGGGGTAGGGGTGCCAGGCCATGGAGGCGAAGCCACCCGGGTGCGCTTCCCAAAAGGGGCACCACTGCCCAGCAAGCAGGGGACACAGAGGCCAGGACTGGGGACCACTGTCCGCCCTGACACCAGGCCACAGCCTCCGGGGGTGTCCCCTCCCCCAGACCAGGGCAGAGGTTGCCCCCGCCCCTGCGAAACGGAGCCCAGTAGGGCAAGGGAGGAGCAGGGAGGAACCCACACTATTTTTTTCCAAAGTATGGGACCGCCTCAGTCCGGCAGAGGGGGGTGCAGCGGTGGAAGCGGGGCTGGGCCCTGGGCACGGACGTTAGTTGGACTCGGGAAGCTCCAAATTAAACAGCTCCAGGCAGGAAGCCCGCCTTCTCCCAGATTGGTCAGGAAGTCCTGATGCGAGTTTGCGTTTTTTTGTTTTTTTTTTAACACGAAAGAGAAAAAGAGATTCGCGCTCCCCCCCCCCCCACCCCACAGCGCTCTGGCACCTCCCACTGGGGCAAACACCCCCTCGCCCGGCGGCCCCCTCTCCGCAGGCCCCGGCGGAGGCGCCAGCCTCGCTATCCCCGGCGCTCGCCCGACCGCCCCCGTGGGCACGCGGTGCCATCTCCCCCACCGGCCGCCGCCCATCCAGCCCGGCTCTGGGACCCGAGCCCCGCCGCCTGGCGCACTCATGCTTCAGGAATGCGGGCGCCCGGGCCGCGCGTCCCGGGGAATCTCCGCGCCCGCCCGCCCGCAGCCCTCGCCCCCGCCCCGGCCGGCGTCGCCAGGTGATCAGGCCGTGGGGAGCCGAGACGCAGCCCTTCCCGCTCCCACTCACCCGCCAGGAGCGCGCAGGGCAGCAGCAGCCAGTACAGGACCGCGCCGAGCACGTGCGGCTCCATCCTGAGGGCCCAGGGCCCGGCCTGGCCCGTGCGGACGCCGCGGCGCTATGGGGCGGCGCGGGGGCCCCGGGACCGGCGCGCCATGGCTGACCCGCGGGGACCCGCGCGCCGCCGCCGCCTCCTCTTCCTCCTCCTTCTCCTCCTCGGCCGGGCCCGCCGTGCCCCGCCGGTGCCGACGGCCCGGGCCCGCGCTCGCTCAGGCGTCCGCCCTGCCCCTCGGCGGAGCGCAGCGCGCGGCTCACTGGGGCCGAGCTGGGCCGGACGGCGGCTCCCGCCCTCCCCCGCCCGCGGGCCTTTATAAGCTCGGCCCCCGCCCGCCCTCCCCGGCGTGCCCGCCTCCGCGCTGCCCCGACGGCCCGGCGCGCCCAGGCACCCCCTCCGCTGCCCCGCGCAGCCCGTCCGCCCTGCGGCCTGCGCCGCTGCCTGGAGGCCCCCGACCCGCGCTGGCCCCGAGGGGACCCCCACCCTCCCGCAGCCTTGGCCCCGCGGCTCCGAGTGTGCATGGCGGTGGCAGGCGCGCTTCTCCCTGGGCCGGGCCGGGGCTGGGGCCCGGGCGCTAAATAAAGGGGCCCGGAGCCTGGCTCCCCTAGGCAGCGCCCCACGCGCAACTGCGCCCCGCGTGCCCGAGCGACTTTCGCTTTACTCCCGGAGGCGCGAGCACGCAGCGCCCCCTGGGGACCGTGGGGAGGCTCGGAGCGCGCGGGATGCTCAGGCCCCAGCAGTGCCGCGGTCCGCGTGGGTCTCACGGGGGCTTGGGGGTGCTCCCAGCCACGCTGGCCACCGCGGGCGGCTTTGCCGGGGTCGCTCAGCCGTGAGACCGTGAGAGTAGGAGCCACGGGCTGTGCACCTGCTGCCGCGGCGCCCTGCGACGGAGAGGCGGGGTCTGAGCCCAGGGTGTTCTGGGACCCTGACCCAGACCTGCCCTCACCCAGGCCACCTCAGCTTGGCCTTCGTCTGTCCTTGAGGGGGGCACTGAAAGGAAAAGGGGGAGAGCTCTACATCGTTTAATTGGGCTCAGTCGATGGCTCCCAAACTCAGCTGCAGAAGGGAGGGGTTGGGGTCTGGGTGGCTGTGGCCGCTGAGCCTTAAGGCACAGGCAACTAAGAGCCCAGCACAAGCGTACACCCTCCAACTTAAAACAAACAAACAAAAAAAACAAAAACAAGAAAAACGGCCGCGAGGCGGAGGCAGTGGCTCAGGCCTGTAATCCCAGCACTTTGGGAGGCCAAGGAGGAAGGATCCCTTGAGGTCAGGAGTTCAAGACCAGCCTGGCCAACACGGTGAAAACCTGTCTCTACTGAAAATTCAAATATTATCCCGGGTTGGTGGTGCATGCCTGTAATCCCAGCTACTCGGGAGGCTGAGGCAGAAGAATCGCTTGAACCTGGGACCTAGAGGTTGCAGTGAGCGGAAATCGTGCCACTGCACTCCAGCCTGGGAGACAAGAGCAAAACTCCATTTCAAAAAAAAAGCCAGAAATGGAGATTTTCATGGGAAGTTTAGTTTTTAAAGGCTGATTTGCTTTCTCTCCAAGTCTCACTCTCTGGTCGGGCTTTGAAAAGTCGCTACAGAGGTGGGGAAGTCTGGGAGCTTGCCCTGTGGATGGACCTTGCAAAGGTGTAGGATATATGTGTTCTAGACTTGTTAAAGTAGCAAAAGCAAAAGAACCGTCCACCCACAGCAGCCTGTGAAATAAATGATAGTGTATCTCCAGTGGAGGGCTGCACAGTAAAGAGAATCCCTTGAGTTGTTTTGTATCAACATGGAACAATTGCTAAGATACAATGTTACTGTGTAGCAGCAGTGAGAGAGAATCCTGCAAATGCTCTGTTATCCAGGAAGAACAATTGCTAAGATACAATGTTATAATTGTATCTTGAACTGAAAATGTTACAATGAAAATGAAAAGCAATCAGGTACACTCAGCCACTGTCACCCACTTGGGGTGGGAAGGAGACCTGTCTTTCATACCCTTTGGTGCTGTTTTAATGTTTTGCTTTATACATAATTCACTTATTCACAAAATAAAATTAACAAAATGGAGACAAATACTCAGAAAAAGATCTCTGCTTGCCAGGCAGGGAGAGTTGGGGCGGACAGGGGCAGGGGAGCCCGCCTGTCCCGCAGCTGTGATGTGTCTGGCTGTATCTCCCCTTGTGCCCAGTCCATGGCCCATTCAGGAATTTGGACCGTGTTCTAACTCAACCTCTGTGGTTGAGTTAGGGCCAGAGAGGGGAAACCATTTGCCAAAGAAATAGCCCAGCCTTGCACCCAGACTTCTGGATTCCAAGTCCAAAGTCACTCCTGTCCCACTGCCCCACAGACAGGGGCCCTTTCTCAGCTTGCTGTTGCTTTTTATTTTCGTTGCTGTTTGAAACAGTGATTTGGCCAGGCACGATGGCTCATGCCTGTAATCCCAGCACTTTGGGAGGCTGAGGCTGGCAGATCACTGAGGTCAGGAGTTCAAGACCAGCCTGACCAACATGGCAAAACCCCATCACTACTAAAAATACAAAAATGAGCTGGGTGTGGTGGCCAGTGCCTGCAATCCCAACTACTCAGAAGTCTGAGGCAGGAGAATCGCTTGAACATGGGAGGCAGAGGTTGCTGTGAGCCAAGATCTCACCATTGCCCCCCTGCCTGGCAACAGAGAGACACTCCATCTAAAAAAAAAAAAAAAAAAAAAAAAAAAGTGATTTTTAAAAAAATTTTATTTTTATTTATTTGAGATGAAGTCTTGCTCTGTTGCCCAAGCTGTAGTGCAGTGGCGCGATTTCGGCTCACTGCAACCTCTA
Source organism: Cacajao melanocephalus (assembly GCA_963573385.1). Lineage (NCBI taxonomy): Eukaryota > Metazoa > Chordata > Mammalia > Primates > Pitheciidae > Cacajao > Cacajao melanocephalus. The sequence goes on along the minus strand of CAUYLG010026509.1, from coordinate 32,871 downwards.
CCTCCCAAGTTCAAGCAATTCTCCTACCTCAGCCTCCCAAGTAGCTGGAATTACAGGCGTGCAGCACCACACCCAGCCAATTTTTGTATTTTTATCAAAGATGAGGTTTCAACATGTTGGCAAGGCTGGTCTTGAACTCCAACCCTCCTCGGCCTCCCAAACTACTGGGATTCCAGGCATGAGCCACCGCACCCGGCCAGTGATTTAGTTGGGAGAGCAACATGGTCACGTCCCCTTGGGAGAGAGGAAAAGTCAGGGCAAGAGGGGTCAGAGGGACTTTGAGCTTTATCATTTGAGCTTTCCCCCAACGATAATATAGCCATCATTACTTGTCTATACTTAAAGATTAATTTTAGGCTGGGTGAGGTGGCTCACGCCTGAAATCCCAGCACTTTGGGAGGCTGAGGCAGGATGACTTGTGGCCAGGAGTTGCAGACCACCCTGGACAACGTAGTGAGACCCTGTCTCTGCAAAAAGTTAGCCAGGCGTGGTGGTGCCTGCCTGTGGTCCCAGCTACTTAGAAGGCTGAGGTAGGAAGACTGCTAGAGCCCAGGAGGTGGAGGCTGCAGTGAGCCGTGATGGTGCCACTGCACTCCAGCCTGGGCAGTAGATCAAGACCCTGTCTCAAAAAAATAATAATTTTGGCCAGGCACTGTGGCTCACACCTGTAATGCCAGCACTTTGGGAAGCCAAGGTGAGTGGATCATTTGAGGTCAGGTGTTCTACTAAATTTTTGTCTCTACTAAATACAAAAATTAACCATGTATGGTGGCACATGCCTATAGTCCCAGCTATTCGGGAGGCTGAGGCAGGAGAATCACTTGAACTGAGGAGGCAGAGGTTGTAGTGAGCTGAGATGGCACCACTGCACTCCTGCCTGGGCGACAGACTAAGACCCTATCTCGAAATAATAAATAATAATAATTTTAAGAGGAAACAACCTCAGAATCAGTTAATGGAATGTATAAACAAAATGTGATCTGTTCATGAAATCAAGTGTTATTTAAAAAGAAATGAAACCCTAAAAGGAAATGAAACTCCGATGTATGCTACAACAGGGATGAACTTTTTTTTTTTTTTTTTTTTTTTGGGAGACAGAGTCTAACTCTGTCACCCAGGCTACCAGGCTAGAGTTCGTTGGTAAAATCATGGCTCATTGTAGCCTGGAACTCTCAGGCTCAAGGAAGCCTCCCACCTCAGCCTCTCAAGTCACTGGGAGTACAAGCATGCACCATCATACTCAGCTAATTTTTTTTCGCAGAGATGGGTCTTGCTATGTTGCCCAGGCTGGTCTCAAACTCCCAGGCTCAAGCGATACTCCTGCCTGGCTTCCCAAGGTGCTGGGATCACAGGTGTGAGCCACCGTGCCAGCACGGGGATGGAATGGCCCCTGAGCATAGGACACGGAGGGCAGGGAGCCAGGCACAGAGGGAATGCATCCTGTGGCTCTTCATACATGAACTGTCTACAGAGCTGGAGAGTGGAGGGTGGTTACTAGGCCAGAGGGGGAAGTGGGCAGCTACTGTTTAATGGTGACAGTTTCTCTTTGGGGTGAGAAAAAGGTTCTGGAAATGGTGGGTATACAACATTGTAAATGTGCTTAATGCCTCTAAATTGGGCAGTTAAAAATGATTTAAAAGGTATTTATATTATGCATTTTTACCATGATAGACAATTTTAAGAAATATGTACATGGTTAAAACAGTTTTCAGGCTGGGCACGGTGGCTCATGCCTGTAATCCCAGCAGTCTGGGAAGCCAAGGCGGGCGGATCACCTGAGGTCAGGAGTTCGAGACTAGCCTAACATGGAGAAACCCCGTCTCTACTAAAAATACAAAAAGTAGCAGGGTGTAGTGGCGCATGCCTGTTACTTGGGAGACTGAGGCAGGAGAATCACTTGAACCTGGGAGGTGGAGGTTGTGGTGAGCAGAGATCACACCACTGCACTCCAGCCTGGGCAACAAGAGTAAAACTCTGTCTCAAAAAAAAAAAAAAAAAAAAAAAAAAACCAGAAACAATTTTCAGTCAACTCTCTGCCTCGCTCGCAGCCAGGCTCCCTCCCCAGAGGCAACCACAGGGTCTGTGCCTTCTCCTTATTGCTTTCCCGACTCCTGGCCAGGGACTGTGAGATTTGGGGACTTCCTGTTTTGCTTCCCTGGGTGAATTCCCATTGAGTTCCCCAGGCTCCCTTTCCTGGAAACCAAGAACAGGAACTGATCAGCAGGGCACAAGCACCCACCTGCTCCTGCCAAGGGTCCCTGGTTCTTCTAAGGGGCTGCTCCTAGCCGGGGCACCGAGCTGGGGGCTCTGCAGACCATACAGGCCAAAGGCCCTTTCTTCCAAAAGGCCGTCGCTTGGCAGGCAGCAGACAGGTTCCCACTGCCCGTACATCTGATTCCCCGCCCCTGCCCCATCCCGCTGCCCTTTCCCAGCCCCACTGGAGGGAGAAAGCCTTCAATCACTGCTATCACCGCCTGCCTCTGCGGGAGCCAGACGTGGTCCTCAGGGAAGCTCTGAAGCTGGGCAGCGTGTTCCGAGCTGCGGCCCTTGCTGCCTTGAGGTCTTGGACAAGCTACAGAGCCCCAGGAGCCTCAGTCCCTTCTTCGCCTGTAAAGCAAGGGTCCTGCCTGCTGCTGCTCAGAGGAGGGTCCAGCAAGACGCCCTCGTGGAGCAGGCCTGGGAAACAAAATGTGCTCTCCTGCCTTTTGGGAGGATACAGACTTCAGGTACTTAGCAGATGTCAAACACAGCAGCTGTGATACCCCACAGGGAGGGGAGCAGAAGGGAGCCTTCACTCTCATCCCCCATGGCTGGCCCCAGTAGCTGTCCTCTCCCACCCACCTGCCCACCGGGAGCCGACCTGCAGGCCCCTGCCTCCATTCTTGCTCCATCCATGCTCAGCGTGCTACCGCACACAAGTCAGCAACGGACCTGCCTGGAACCTGCCTGCTGACCTCAGCAGCCAGCTGAGGGTTAGAAGGTTGGTATCAGGACCCTGCAGTGTGGCCAGAAGCTGGGTGACAAACCCCTACCAGCAGCAAAGGGGGTACTGAGGGCTCCAAGCTGCAGCAAGGCAGCCGGGGTGAGACACCGATTCATCCTTGGCTCTCACTGTCCCCACCCTGGCAGTAAAACCAGAGCCCAGCTGGATGGGCTGATGGGAAGGACGGGGCTGACCCTGGGCTGGAGACCAAGGGCACAGGCCCAAGTGAGGATTCTGCTCCAAGTGAAGATGAACCCAGGGCCCTCTTGCAGCAGCCCCTGTGGTCTCATGGCCCTTGGCGGTCTCGTGAAGTAAGTGCAGTGCTCGGGGCTTCAGAGACAGGCATGGCGGGATGGGACCGGGATCCGCCCGCCCTCCAAGCTCGGCCCCCGGTCGGGTCTCTGAGGAGTGGCAGTGGCTGCGTGCGCCCTGCTCGGGGGGGCACAGAATCGCTGGCTGCCCCGGGCTGCAGTGGGGATGAGCTGAGCATCATGGGCGAAGAGAAGAAAGTCCTGGAACCCGCCAACCAGCCTGGCCCCCAGCTCAGTGCCTGCTGGGACCTCCGCGCTCTGACTCACCCACCCCGCTTCTGGCCCACTCAGTGGCTGGCTTTCCTGGGGGCCTGGTCAGAGCTGAGAGGGGACTGACTGGCCCGAGTGCAAGCTGGGGTGCCCCTGCCACCTGCCACGTCCTGCCCACACCTCTGGGTCCAGACTCTCTGGGCAGCTCGAGGGCGGAGCAGGTAACGCAGGGCCCTTGCAGTCCTGGCTTTCAGGACAGAAGAGGATTTCACAGACAGCCCAGCCTCCTCCAGCCCGAACACTCTGCTGCTCCCACGCGCATTTGGCTCTGGTGACCCCAGCCCCGTGCTGATCCCGCCAGCCACGCTCTGTGCAGCGAGGCATGGAGCCCTGCATGGGTGGTGTCCTCTAGTGCCCTGGGGCTCTGGGTGAGAGCAGAGAAGGGAGACAGGAGGTCCAGTGGCATTCAGGCCCGAGGGAGCAGGACACAGCTCTCCTGTCTCCAGTCCTCTCCTCGGCGCAGCTCAGCGGCCACCCCTCCTCAACGCTCCCTCCCCCAGCACTGCACCAACCACACAGGGCACGGGATCCCCCAGGGCCTCAGTCCCGCAGCCCCTTGGAATGCTGTCCCCCACCTGGCAAACGCCTCCTCCGCCTTCCAGCAGTCCTTGCCCTTGAGCCCTTCCTAACTGAGCAGAGCTCACCTCACTCTGCTCTGACCCCCTGAGGCCCCCTAGCATGTCCTTGGGGTGTAACCATCTGTGGCCCTGGGCCTGGGGTTCCCTAGAGCTATATCTCAGGTGACTGTACCCCCAGGGCCACAAGGAGGCTCACTCCATGCCTGAAGAGTGGGCATGAGGTCAGTGGCCACTGCAGATGACTGACCACTGACCACAGCCACCGAGCCACAGCTCAGCGTATCCACAGGCAGCAGCATCACGTGGGCCCCAGCCCTGGCCAAGCCCTTCCCCTGCCCACTCCTACCCCTGGCTTCTGCTCAGGGCTTCTGCGTTGCCAGGGGGGCCATGATGCCCAGGACCCACCCACACCCATGGGCACCATCCAGAGGGGAGCGCAGCTGACCCTCCATCAGTGAGAGCTGGTGCAGAAACACTTCTCCTGCCTGCACAGCCCAAGGCAAGTTCCTCCATGGCCTGGAGGACCCTCGTGTGTGGCTGTGTGATCAGCTGCACGTTGAGACAGCCAGCTCCAGGATGCGCCTTCCATGGGCTCCTGTCCATCCTGCCTGGCTCTCTCTGCTGCGCACACCGCTCTGGCCTTGCCCACCCCAGCAGAATCCTGGCAGGAAGCCTCTGCCTCGGGCTGTGCTTTCTGGGCTTTCGGGGGTGAGACAGCCCCACCAAGAAAGCCTGTGTTGTTTCCGAGGCACTCTCAATAGCAGCTGGTCTGAGGACAGGGCAGACTCCACAGGGCCGACCCCAGACAGAGATATGGCCTCCCACACCCCCAGAGGGTAGCGCTCCCACAGACGTGTTTGCCACGTGGGCCAACCACCCTCACGTCCACTGAGAACCTCCGGCTTGGGTTCCTTCAATCTTCCCAACCTGACCTGCTGACCTTGTCCCCAAGCTGGCAGTTACTGGCGGCAGAGCTCATCCCGGGGAACGTTCCACACCTGCAGCAGAGCCACACTGTCCCCAGGCAGAACGCCTCCTGCCCGCAAGCTTTGAACCCAGGGTGTAAAGCTGTGACAGTTCATGGGCGGTTTTAACTGAGAAGTCTCCTGGTCCCATTAAAGAAAGAAAGCAGTCCAGGTCTCCCTATATTCCCATCCATTGCTACTTGAATTGACCTTTACAAGGAGAATCACTGCCCCAGAGGCGTGAGTTATACCATCTGGGGCTGGGATTATATCACCTGGAGCTTGGGTTATATTACCTGGGGCTCAGGTAATATCACCTGAGGCTTGGATTATATTATCTGGAGGTAAGGTTTTATTTTATTTTATTTTATTTGTTTAAAAACAGTATTTCACCATGTTGGTCAGGCTGGTCTTGAACTCCCGACCTCAGGTGATCCGCCCGCCTTGGCCTCAAAAGTGCTTGGATTACAGGCGTGAGCCACCACGCCCGGCCCTTTATTTTATTTGATTAAGTTTTGAGATGGAGTCTCACTCCATCACCCAAGCTGGAGTGCAGTGGCACAATCTCGACTCTCTGCAACCTCCACCTCCCAGGTTCAGGTGATTCTCCTGCCTCAGCCTCTTGAGTAGTTGCGATTATAGGCATATACCACCACACTCAGTAAATTTTTGTATTTTTTAGTACAGACGAGGTTTCACCATGTTGGCCAGGATGCTCTTGAACTCCTGACCTCAAATGATCCACCTGCCTTGGCCTCCCAAAATGCTGAGATTACAGTCATGAGTCATCACGCCTGGCCAAGTTATATTATCTATTTTATTTGTTGTTTATTTATTTATTTATTTTGAGATGAAGTCAACCTCTGTCACTCACGCTGGAGTGCAGTGGCACGATGTCAACTCACTGAAACCTCCGCCTCCCAGGTTCAAATGATTCTCCTGCCTCAGCCTCCTGAGTAGCTGTTACTACAGGCGCCTGCCTCCACACCCGGCTAATTTTTGTATTTTTAGTAGAGACAGGGTTTCACTACGTTGGCCAGGCTGGTCTTGAACTCCTGGCCTGAGGGATCCACCTGCCTTGGCTTCCCAAAATGCTGGGATTACAGGCATGAGCCACTGTACCCAGCTCACCTTTTTTTTTTTTTTTAATAGACAGGTCTTGCTTTGTTGCCTGGGCTGGAGCGCAGTGGCAGGATCATCACTCACTGCAGCCTAAGCCTCCTGTGCTCAAGCAATCCTCCCACCTTAGCCTTCCAAGTATCGGGGACTATAGGTGCATGCCACCTCTCCGGCTAATTTTTTTTAGGCTCATGCCTATAGTCCCAGCACTTTGGGAGGCCAAGGCGGGAGGATCTCTTGAGTCCAAGAGTTCAAGACCAACAGGGGCAACATAGTGAGACCCCGTCTCTACAAAAAAATATGAAAATGGGGCCAGGTGTGGTGGCTCACACTTGTGATCCCAGCACTTGAGGAGGCCAAAGTGGGAGCATCTTCTGAGGTCAGGAGTTCAAGACTAGCCTGGCCAATGTGGTGAAACCCTGTCTCTATTAAAAATACAAAAATTAGCAGGACATGGTGGCACATGCCTGTAATCCCAGCTACTTGGGAGGCTGAGTTACGAGAATCATTTGAATCTAGGAGGCACAGCTTGCAGTGAGCTGAGATCGTGCCCCTGCACTCTAGGCCGGGAGACAGAGTGATCCATCTCAAAAAAAAGGAAAAGAAAATTAGCTGGGCATGGTGGCCCTTGCATGTAGTTCTAGCTACTTAGGAGGCTGAGGTGGGAGGATCGCATAAGTCCAGCTGTTGGAGGATGCAATGAGCCATGATTGCACCACTGCACTCCAGCCTGGGTGACTGACAGACTGGGACCTTCCTGACTTAAAAAAAAAAAAATGCCAGGCATAGTGGCTCACGCCTGTAATCCCAGCACTTTGGGAGGCTAAGGCAGGTGGATCACCTGAGGTCAGGAGTTCTAGACCAGCGTGGCCTACGTGGTAAAACCCCATCTCTACTAAAAATAAAAAATTAGCCAGGTGTGGTGGCAGGCACCTGTAGTCCCAGCTATTCAGGAGGCTGACACAGGAGAATCACTTGAACCCAGGAAGCAGAGGTTGCACAGCTGAGATCGTGCCACTGCACTCCAGCCTGGGCGACAAAGTGAGACTCTGTCTCAAAAAACAAAACAAAACAAAACAAAACAAAACAAACCTGGTTTTGCCTGTCCTGAGTTTAAGGCTCCATTTTCCTTAGGGGAAGATCGAATACTCCCTGAGGCAGAAACCTCCTCCTCACTGCCCAAACCCAGGAACCAGCCCAGCCACACTCCCGCCAGGACCAGTCTCTCTCCCAGACTCTGACAGCTGCCTGCTCTGCAGCTTCAGGCCCGGGGGAGTTGAGTTCACAGTTCTCTGGAGAGGTGTAATGATGAACCTGTAAGCCAGCCTGTTTAAGGTGCGCTGCCCTGCTGGACGCTCACCACGACTCCCCGGGCTCCCAGCACCGCGCCTGGAGGATAGGAGGTGCTCGGTTACTGTTCTCGAATGATCATCGTCCTCCAGCCCGAGTCCTTGAGCACTAGGGTGACCTTCATGTCTGCCAGGCTAGGAGCCCCTCAAATGCAGGGTCACATCTTATTCATCCTGGGCCTTCGGGGCATCAGCTCCCGCTGGTTTGTAGTAGGGTCTTCAAAATCATGAAGTCAAGGAACATCGACCGGGCACGGTGGCTCATGCCTGTAACCCCAGCACTTTGGGAGGCCGAGGTGGGCGGATCACCTGAGTTCAGGAGTTCAAGACCAGCCTGGCCAACATGGAGAAACCCCCAACTCTACTAAAAATACAAAAATTAGCTGGGCGTGGTGGCTCATGCCTGTAATCCCACCTACTCAGGAGACTGAGGCAGGAGAATCACTTGAACCTGGGAGGCAGAGGTTGCAGTGAGCCGACGTCAAGCCATTGCACTCCAGCCTGGGCCACAGGAGAGAAATTCCATCTCAAAGAAACAAACAAAAAAATCAAGGAACATCGACACTGACTTCCCGGGTGAAGGGCAGACGCCCACCCTCACCTGTGGCTGGAGGGGAAGGAACCCCTGGGTGTGAGTTCGCTTTGCACATGCTGGGAAGCAGCTGGACCTTCCTCCTGGGGGAGCACTGCCGCTCTAGAGGGTGAGCTGAGGGCACTGTCCATCTGCTATTTCTTGTTATTTGTACAGCTCCACTCATTCTCCCTAAAGTGCCTTTTTTTTCTTTTGAGACAGGGCCTCACTGTGTCTCTGTTCTAGGCTAGAGCACAGGGGCACCATCATAGCTCACTGCAGCCTTTAACTCCTGGACTCAAGTGATCCTCCTACCTTGGCCTCCCAAAGTGTTGGGATTACAGGCATGAGCCAACATGCTCAGCCTTTACTTTAATTACTTTTTTTTTTTTTTTTTTTTTTTTTGATTTACTTTTTATGTCACCCAGGCTGGTATGCAATTGTGCGATCTTGGCTCACTGCAACCTCCGCCTCCCAAGTTCAAGCAATTCTCCTGCCTCAGCCTCCCACGTAGCTGGGATTATAGATGCATGCCACCACACCTGGCTAATTTTTGTGTTTTTAGGAGAGGCAGGGTTTCACAATGTTGGCCAGGCTGTTCTCAAACTCCTGACCTCAGGTGATCCACTTGCCTCAGCCTCCCAAAGTACTGGGATTACAGGTGTGAGCCCCTGCGCCCAGCCTACTTTAATTACTTTTAAACACTATTTGGTTAGTGAAAAAACTTTTTAGCATACTTAGAACAAGTTGGGTGTGTGAATCCACTTTTCAAAATGTGAATTTTATGAAATCTACGTGACAGATCAAATAGGCCAGGTGTGTTGGCTCACGCCTGTAATCCCATCACTTTGGGAGGCTGAGGCGGGCAGATCACCTGAGGTCAAGAGTTCAAGACCAGCCTGGCCAATATGGTGAAACCCTATCTCTACCAAAACTACAAAAATTAGCCAGGCGTGGTGGCAAGTACCTGTAATCCCAGCTACTTGGGAGGCTAAGCCAGGAGAATCACTTGAACCCGGGAGGCAGAGGTTGCAGTGAGTCTTGACCTCGCCATGGCACTCCAGCTTGGGTGATAAGAGCGAAACTCTTGTTTAAAAAAAGAAAAAAAAAGGATCAAAGATTTCCACTAAAATGTAGCTTCCTCCAAACTGAGATGTGCTGTAAATGTAAAATACACACTACAGGCCGGCACGGTGGCTCACACCTGTAATCCCAGCACTTTGGGAGGCCGAGGTGGGCAGATCATGAATTCAGGAATTCAAGGCCAGCCTGACCAACATGGTGAAACCCCGTCTCTACTAAGAATACAAAAAATTAGCCGAGTGTGGTGGCGGGCACCTGTAATCCCAGCTACTCTGGAGGCTGAGGCAGGAGAATCGCCTGAACCCAGGAAGCGTAGGTTGCAGTGAGCCAAAAAAGTACACACTAGATTTCAAAGATTGGTGTTTAGAATTGGTGATTATACTTGGAGATTATGTCATTGATGACGGTGGTGATGGTGATGATGATGATGGTGATGATGGTGATGGTTGTGATAATGGTGAGATGGTGGTGGTGGTGATTGTGGTTATGATGGTGATGGTGGTGGTGGTGGTGATGGTGGTTGTGATAACGGTGAGGTGGTGGTGGTGGTTGTGGTGATGATGGTGATGATGGTGGTGGTGGTGGTTGTGATAACGGTGAGGTGGTGGTGGTGGTTGTGGTGATGATGGTGATGATGGTGGTGGTGGTGGTGGTTGTGATAACGGTGAGGTGGTGGTGGTGGTTGTGGTGATGATGATGGCGGTGGTGGTGGTGGTTGTGGTGATGATGATGGTGATGGTGGTCCTGGTGATGATGATGGTGAAGGTGGTAATGGTGATACTGGTGATGATGAAGAAGATGACAGTGATTATGATGGTGATGAGAAAAATAGTGTCAAATATTTCATTAAAAATTTTGGCCAGGCACGGTGACTCACACCTGTAATCCCAGCACTTTGGGAGGTTGAGGTAGGTGGATCACCTGAAGTCCAGAGTTTGAGACCAGCCTGGCCAATGTGGCGAAACCCCATCTCTACTACAAATACAAATTAGCTGGATGTGGTGCTGCATGCCTGTAATCCCAGCTACTCAGGAGGCTGAGGCAGGGGAAACACTTGAACCTGGGAGGTGGATGCTGCAGTGAGCCGAGATCGCACCACTGCCCTCCAGCCTGGGTGACAGAGTGAAACTCCGACTCAGAAAAAAAAATTATGTTGATGTATTGAAAGATAACATTTTGGATATACTGGGTAAAATTTTAAAAATTATTGAAATTACCATCACCTGATACACACACACACACACACACACACACACACACACACACACACATATTTATTTTCTTGTGCATTTCGCTTGTAGCTACTAGAAAGCCTAAATCACACCGGCAGCAGAGCTACACTAGATGCCCACACAGATCAAGACGGAGTCGGCCCTCTCCCCACTCTGGTAGTCTCTGGCCTGTCTGGAAGCAGGTGCACAGGGAGGATGCTTGCTATCACACCACTGAGACAGGTGTGAAGGCGTGGTTCCTTCACCCAGGACTCTCCCAGCAGGCCCACTGAGGGCAGGTTCAATGAGACCCCTGGGACAGATGAGGAAAGTGAGGCTTGGGGAGAGAGGGGCTGCCTGGATTACTTGCCCCCTGGACGGCCGCAACAGCTTCTCTGCCCTCCCACTGTCCCATCCGCAGTGGATTCCAGGGTTGTGTGGTAAACAGGAAGCCAGGTGCGGCCGGACCCTGGCTGGGGCCCAGGTGCCTTCACAGAAGGTGAAAGCTGCCTCCAGACTTGGCCATGGCCCCTGTGAGCGGCTGGGTTCAATTTCCCAAGACTGTCCTAGCAGTCCGGTGTGAGCCAAGATGACAGAAAGCTCCCTCGTGGCTGCGGGTGGCTGACAGGCTGTCGTCGCAAGGCCCAGGGGTGTCCTGTGGGGTTGAATTCCTCCTCGTGTCCTGGCTGCAGCCCCTAAGAGGTGGAGGTGGAGGGTGCAGACCCAACTCTCTGGCTGGGTCTCCCTCCAGTCTTGGCCTTGTCACCCACAGATGGGTTACTGCTTGCAGGCTCACTTTGAGCAGGAGACACAGCAGGCATTCTGATTATGGGGAGCAGGGCTGCACACAGCTAACCTCGGCAGAGGCCCACTCTTGCTTTGTGAAATTGCTTTGAAAGCAGTAAACCATGCACACCACTGGGTGGTGGTGGTGACTGTCACAGGCAAATGGGCTCTCTCCTGCCAGAGCACCCATGGCAGCACCTTCTCACCACGCCAGGTCTTAGCCATGTCACCACCTCCAGCAGCCTCCCTGGCCCTCGGATCTCAGCACCCCCAGTCTTTTGATTGCAGGGTAGGGTTTACTTTCTTATCTGAAATAATCTTTGATTGACTGCTTTGTGTCTCTCTCTACGGGAACGTGTGCTCCTTGAGAGCCAGGGCCCCATGGGTCTTGTTCACAGCTGGAGCATACTTGGCCCTCGGAAGCTGGGCTGCAATGGACCTCAGTGGCCAGGCTCCTGGTGGGCACCGTGAATACTGGCTGATCAGATGGGTGGAGGCACAAACCCTGGCCTCCAGGTTTTTCCAGGGTAAACATCCAAAGACAGGGTTTGTGGCACCACGGCCATCATGGCTCTCCCTCCTGAAGGCACTAGAGCAGGCTAAGTCCTCTAAGCACCCCACACCCATAAGCCCAGATGGCCTGTCTGGTGAGGCCTGGATGGAACAGAGCAGAAAAGGGCTTTCATCTCCCTCTTTTTTTTTTTTGAGACGTAGGTTTGCTCTGTCGCCCAGGCTGGACTGCAGTGGCGTAATCGTAGCTCACTGCAACTTCCACCTCCCTGATTCAAGTGATTCTCCTGCCTCAGCCTCCCAAGTAGCTGGGACTACAGGTGCACAGCACCACGTACGGCTAATTTTTGTGTTTTTAGTAGAGATGGGATTTCACCACATTGGTCAGGATGGTCTTGAACTCCTGACCTCATGATCCACCCACTTTGGCCTCCCAAAGTGCTGGGATTACAGGCGTGAGCCACCGCACCTGGCCCAGACTCTGTATTTCTACTAATGCAGCTTCATATGGATCAACCCTTGTGACCATGCTTTAACTACAGCGCCTTGGGTTAGAAGAGCTAGAAACCCACTCAGGGACACTTCAGGCAAAAGAGGCAAATACATGGGAAGAATAGCCTCCTTCACTAAAATCCAGGGCAGCATGGAGGGTTGGCAGGCCTCCTGAGACCAAACTGGAAACTATTTAAAGCCATGTGGGCTGGCTGCTGGGTCTGGCTGGCTTTGTGTTTACACCACGGTGAGAGGCAGCAGATAGGTTATTCTACTTGAGTCTCCAGTCCCAGGACAGAATCTGATTGGCTCAGCTGTGCACCTCTCACCCAATCAGCTGTGACTGGGAGGTGGGACGACACAGCACAAATGCAAGGCTGAATGAACTCCATCACTGCAGGTGAACAAGGCCATTTTCAGAGAACCCCCACAAAGCTCAAGTCATCCTGAATGGCCTACTCTCCAAGGGTGACATTGAGAATACTGAACAGTTGCCATGGCTGGTCCCTGAGCCACCATAATGGACATGGGTCATGCACTCAGGCTGGCCCTGGCCCCTGCTGCACTGGGTGCCCCTTCCCACCTGCTGGGCATGAGCAGTGAACACCAGCCCCACCCTCAGCCTCCCAGCTCCCGACGCTTCTGCAGCCTGGTCCTTCTCCCCACGCAGGCCAGACCCAAGTTACATTCATGCCTGGACTCTTAGCAGCCCCCTGTGGACTCTACTTCTGGGTCCAGCTCATTCCAGAGCCTGCTTCTGCCCTGGGTGGAGCCCCATGGCTGGCCACAATGACAGCAATACTGCCATGGTCCCTTCCCTCCCAGGAGGCTTGGGAGCCACCCCAAGGACAGCGGCGACAGGTGCTGCTGTGCCGACGTCAGGCAGCCAGGTGGTGGCCAGGCAGGAAGGAGGCCCCCGTCCTGAGGTGGCCTCTGGGGGTTTCTCATGACGATGGTCTTCAGTCCCCGGCACAGCTCCAGGAGCCCCGTGCAGTGCCCTGTGGTTCAGGCTGCCGGGTGGCAGGAGAGATGCAAGGCTGGAGTGGGCTTGGCGTTTTGAAGGCTTTGGGGAGGCCTGCGGCAGCGTCCTACCCATCAGCTTATCTATGGAAGGCAGGGACGGGCCAACAGTTGCACTGGGAGCCAGACCGCGGGGCAGTTGCTTGTGGTAAGGTGTGGCTAATGCTGCCTCTCTGAGACCAGCTGTTTATTTTTCCTTTCAATGTGAGAAAGAGTGAGGAGCCACCAAGTCAGCAGGGGAGGCGACAGCTCCCTCCCACCTGATAAACGGTTACGATGCAAAGGATTTACAGGGTCCCCTTACTGCAGCTGGTTCTGAGGAGAGGCTGTATCTATAATCTATGCTCCCATTACAGCTCTAAAATTTTACACATTTTCCTTCTTTCATACATAACAGCCTTCCATTTGGCTTGTGTTCCATTATGACTACCAGATCACTTTCTGCCCACTTTGAGAAAAGCCAGGATCCTCATCTTTGATTAGAATAGAATGGAACATCACAGCTGAAGAGACTCAAGATGGAGGGTTGCTGTGCAGAGTTACGCAAGTTCAGGCATGCACAAGGCTCCTGGCCAAGGGGACATGGGGGGCTGAGACCAATCTCTGGCACCACTTGACGAGCCGTTTTTCACAAAGGTGCTTCATGAGCTAAATGCCCTGCTGGAAGCTGTCTGGTCCCAGGTCCTTCAAACTCCTTTGTCCAAAACCCACAATGAGAAATACACCCTTTCAAGGCATTCTAGTTTAAAAAATTTCCAACATCCAGATAAGCTGAAATAATCTCATTTACTTACCCCTTGAGACTCTATCTTAATGTTCTGCACTGTTCTTTTTGTTTTCTTTTTTTCTTTTGAGACGGAGTGTCAATGTGTCGCCCATGCTGGAGAGCAGTGGCAAGATCTCGGCTCACTGCAACCTTTGCCCCCCCAGGTTCAAGTGATTCTCCTGCCTCAGCCTCCTGAGTAGCTTGGATTACAGGCGCCCACCAACATGCCCGGCTAATTTTTTGTATTTTAGTAGAGACAAGTTTTCACCATGTTGGCCAGAATGGTCTCCATCTCCTGACCTATCTGCTTGCCTCGGCCTCCAAAGGGCTGGGATTACAGGCGTGAGCCACAGCGCCTGGCCTTTTTGTTTGTTTGTTTGAGATGGAGTCTCACTCTGTCTCCCAGGCTGGAGTGCAGTGGCACGATCTCAGCTCATTACAACCTCCGCATCCCAGGTTCAACCAATTCTCCTGCCTCAGCTTTCCAAGTAGCTGGGATTACAGGTGCTCCCACCACACCTCGCTAATTCTTGTATTTTTACTAGAGATGGGGTTTTGCCATGTTGGTCAGGCTGGTCTTGAACGCCTGAGCTCAGACGATCTATCCGCGTTCACCTCCCAAATTGTTGGGATTTACAGGCGTGAGCCACCGTGCCTGGCCTGCACTGTGTTTATCACATTTCTATCCATATTATTTGAGGCACTTCAGTGCCAGGCACCTGTCATCCCTAAACACTTCTGCATGCATGTCACTGACTAGAGTTCAGTATTTGCTCATAATTTGGCTTTCAGCTTCATACCATGAAATACAATGTACCCTTGGATTTTGATAAATTCATACACCTATGTAACCCAAACCTGTGTCATGATATAGACCGTTTCAGTCACCCTAGAAAATTCCCTCATGCTCCTTCCAAGTCAATTCCTGCCCCAACCTGCAACCAGTTTTGACTGAAGAAATACATTATAGGCCAGGTGTGGTGGATCACGCCTGTAGCTCCAGCTACTTGGGAGACTGAAGGAGGAGGATTGCTTTAGTCTAGGAGTTCAAGACCAGCCTGGGCAACATGGCAAGACGCTGTCTCTACAAAAAACAAAGAATTAGCCACGCATGGTGGCTCACACCTGTAGCCCCCAGCAACTTGGCAGGCCAAGGCAGAAGGATCCCTTGAGCCCGGGAATGGTGGCTGCAGTGAGTTATGATCGTGCCACTGCACTCCAGCCTGAGTAATCAAAACAAAACAAAAAACTGTATTTTGCATGGTGGGCCAGAGCATGAGTACTAAAACAAAACTTTTTAACAAAACATAGCCTTTAAAAAATGTGAGTCTCAGTTTTCTACACTTATTTCTTGACCCAATAAAAATTTGCTACCAGCTGCTTGCAAAACACAGGTCTAGGCGCTGATCACCTAAATACAAATGGAAAACAAACACCTAGCCTCGTCCCCACTTTATGAGCCACCTCACTTCTGAGGATTTTTTGTTTTCTTTCTTTTTTTTTTTTTCAGACGGAGTCTTGCTCTGTCGCCCAGGCTGTAGCACAGTGGCGAAATCTCGGCTCACTGCAACCTCCGCCTCCCAGGTTCAAGCAATGTTCTTGCCTCTGCCTCCCGAGTAGCTGGGATTACAGGCGTGTGCCACCACATCCAGCTAATTTTTGTATTTTAGTAGAGATGGGGTTTCAGCACGTTGGCCAGGTTGGTCTCGAAAAGCTGATCTGGTGATCCGCCCCGGCCTCCCAAAGAGCTGGGATTACAGGCGTGAGACACCGAGCCAAGCCTTGTTTTGTTTTCGAGGTGGGGTCTCGCTCTGCTGCTCAGACTGCTGGAGTGCAGTGGCGGGATATGGAGAGGCTGGCTTCACAGGCGCCCGCCACCACGCCCGGCTGATTTTTGTATTTATTGTAGAGACGGGGTTTCGCCTTGTTGGCCAGGCTGGTCTCAAACTCCTGACCTCGTGATCTACCCGCCTCGACCTCCCAAAGTGCTGGGATTACCAGCGTGAGCCACCGCGCAGGCCGCTTCTGAGGCATTTTGCGAGCACCAGTTGAATCAGCAAACAGGTTTCTGTTCCTTTACCAAAAAAAAAAAAATTAAAGGCACAATTCATGCTTTTTTACAGAAAACTTGGAAAATGGGGAAACAGAAGTCCTCCTCTCAGCCGTCGCCTCCTCCACCCGCGCCCCCTTCGCTCCCAGGCCCCCAGGCCCCGCGGCCCGCACTGCTTTGCCTGGGGACTTCAGCGGCTGGAGCCCGGGCTCTGCAGACAAGTCGCACGCTAGGCCGTTTCCCAGACAGACGCGCTTTAGGTTTCAAGAACTAAAACTTTAAAATCTCAGCCACGTTAAAGGCAGTGTTTTTCCCTTCCTTTCCTTCATTCTGGGTACTAGATTGAGAAATAATTCGCATACCAAATCCACCCTTTGAAAAAGCGAGCCACGCGGAGCACGCAGGCCACGCAGCGCTTTGGGAGGCGGCAGTCCCAGGCGAGACAGGGGGTTCGAGACCAGCCTGGACCACGCGGACGCCGCCGCGAGAAGTAACTTTTGAACAGGAAGGAGCGCGCGGCCCCGCGGCGGCGCCGCACTCAGCCCTCGGGGCCGCGCCGGGGTTTTGTCGGGCGCGCGCTGCCGTTTTGCTGAACCGCGCTCACTTTGACCCTGAAGCCAGCGGCCCCACCGACACGCGCTGATAAGTGCCAGCCACATGCGGGATTCGGAGACCGCGCCAAAGTCCCACGCGCAACCGCACCCACCGGCGCGTCCACCGCCGTACGTCGGCGCATGCGCATAGCCAGACCGGTTCCCGCGCCTACCAGCGCGCACGCGCGTTCCGTCCCTTCCCTCGCCCCACCCCCCCAATGCTCGGCCTTGTTGGTTCGGTCCGCGCCGGGGGCGGGGCCAGAGCGCCCGCGGGAGATTTGGCGGGAACCGCGCCCGCCTCTTCCTCCCTTCTTTCTTCCTTGCTTTCTCCACTCTCGCCGCGCACTCCGCCGCCATGGAGCAGCGCCGCGTCACCGACTTCTTCGCGCGCCGCCGCCCCGGGCCCCGAATCGCGCCGCCGAAGCTGGCTTGCCGCACCCCCAGCCCCGCATCCCGCGCCCTGGACCCCGCCACCAGCGGCAGCCGCAAGCGCGCCCGCCCCTCCGCCGTCCCCGGACGCGACCAGGCCAGGCCGCCGGCGCGCAGGAGGCTGCGGCTGTCTGCGGACGCGGTGAGACTGAGGCTGGGGGATTGGGGGCGGGGCTCGGGGAAACTGAGGCCGGGAGACTGGGGCGGAGAAACTGAGGCAGGAGGGGGAGGGGCGCGGGGGGCGGGGCGCAGGGAAGCTCTGGGCCAGTTGTGCGGGGACCCTGCGGCGCCCTGCAGCACTGGGGACCTGGCCGGCTCCTGCGACGGGGAGGAGGCACTGCGGGGCTTGCACCGGGATCTGATCACGCAGCTGGAAGTCGCAGCTTCTCTGCGAGGCTAGGGGAAGGGTTCGCTGGAAACTGCCCCGGAGGCAGGAGCGGGGCTGTCTCCGGCCGGCTTTCGCGCAGACCTCTGTCATCGGGCAGCCCTGACCCCCGCCCTCCGCCATGCCCATGCCGTTAACTCAGCGGCTTCTGATCCTGCGGGGCCCTCTGCAGAGCCGGGAGTACCAGGTCTTGTCATGGGTTCATCTTTGGGGTTCCTCCCACCAGGTTTCCAGCCCCAGTTCCCCAGGGAGCCCCGGGGAAGCTCCTGACTCCCCTGAGGCCCCTGGTTCCCCAGCCGGCCCTTCTTGCCAGAAGATAAAGAAGTCCACCCCGGCAGCAGGTCAGCCGCCCCACCCGACAGCCCGGCCGGACCAGGTGAGGGCGGGGCCTGGGGCAGAGGCAGGGCTGAGTGGTGCGGAGTGGTGCCCGCTGGCCTGACGGACCCTGTCCCCATGTCCCCCTGAAGGACACCATCTCTGAGCTCCGATCGTGCCTGCAACGGGCCCGGCAGCTGGGGGCAAGAGTCCGGGCGCTGAAGGCCAGTGCCCAGGATGCTGGGGAGTCCCGCAGCCCGGAGGCTGAGGGCCGCCCTGAGGAGCCATGGTGAGTGCTGGCAGGTGGCCAGGAGGCCCCTGGAAAGGCCGGACTGGTGGGAGGCCTGGCTAGGCAAGCCTGGCAGAGGCCCTGATCTGGTCCTTCCAGGGAGGGAGGTGGTGGGGTCACCAGAGCATGGAGCCAGACCCCTGAGGAAAAGGTCCTGGGTGCCGCTGGCCCTGTGCCCTCTCTCCCTCCTGTGGGGGGCAGCTCCTGCCTCGGGGGCTCTGGTGGGTTTCAAATGCTCCTGATGCATCTCGGTGGGGTCTGCCCCTGCCCCTGAGAGCCGAGGAAACCGGGCTGGGAGAGGGCAGAGCTTCCCTGGGGGCGCCATGTGGACACAGCAGAGCTGGGGTGTGCAGCCGGCCTTTCCCGTCACCAGTGCTACCCCCAGCGGTGCCAGGGCTGATGGGTGTGCAAGGGCCGCAAAAGCCATCATGTGTGGCAGGCCCCAGCAGAGGGTCTCCCTGGCAGAGGGGCCTGCTGTGGCGCTGGAGCGGTGGGGCTGCTGCTTCTCACGAGGCTCCTCTCTGGCAGTGGCGAGAAGGCGCCGGCCTACCAGCGCTTCCATGCCCTGGCCCAGCCCGGCCCGCCAGGGCTGGTGCTGCCCTATAAGTACCAGGTGCTGGCAGAGATGTTCCGCAGCATGGACACCATCGTGGGCATGCTCTACAACCGCTCTGAGACGCCCACCTTCGCCAAGGTCCAGCGGGGCGTCCAGGACATGATGCGCAGGTGAGTGGCCGCGGGGTGGGTTTGGCTGCCCTGGAGTCGGGGTGGGCCCTGGGCCTGCTGCCTCTTGACCCAGCCCCTCCTCCCACAGGTGCTTTGAGGAGCGCAATGTCGGCCAGATCAAAACCGTGTACCCGGCCTCCTACCGCTTCCGCCAGGAGCGCGGCGTCCCTACCTTTAAGGACGGCGTCAAGAAGTCGGATTACCAGCTCACCATCGAGCCGCTGCTGGAGCAGGGTGAGTGCTGGCTTCGGGGCCTCGGTTTCCCCACTGTGACCCGCACACTTTCGAGGGTGGGCGAGGCACTGGGCACCTCGCCCAGGACTGTGGTCATGGGTGGGTGGCTGGGCGGCCTAGCTGGGGCTCAGGCCTGGACTCGCCCCACAGAGGGTGGCGGAGCAGCCCCCAAGCTCACGGCCTCGCACCTCCTGCAGCGGCGGCAGGTCTTCAGCCAGAAGCTGGTGGAGCTCGTCAAGGAGCACCACAAGGTGAGTGGCCCGGGTCCTGCCGTGGGAAGATGGTGCCGGCACTGCCTTTGCACCTAACCCTGCACTCAGCATCCCCGCCACCCTCTCCCAGGGTAGAGCTGGGCTGGGTGTGCCCTGAGTGCCAGCACTGCCTCAGCCCCCAACCCTGCACTCAGAGTGTCCCCACCACCCTCAGTCTCTCCTGGGATGGAGCCAGGCTGGGTGCCCCCTGAGCCAAGGGCTGGGGTGCTCAGGGTACAGCCACAGGCACTGAGGGGGTCCTCCGGGCATTCGGTGGGTGCTGACCGTGGGAGGCTGTGGGGTCTTCCAGCTGAGCACTGGGCAGAGAGGCTAAGTGACTTGCCCAAGGTGGCCCAGATGGGGCGTGACCATAGGCAGCGCCACCCTCACACACCTGCCCTGGTCTCAGATGTGCCCAGGGTCACCTACCTACCCCTCCTCCGCAGTCCTTCCTGGCCTCCCTGAATCCCGCCATGGTGGTGCCAGGGGACCAGCTGACGCGATGGCACCCACGCTTCAACGTGGATGAGGTGCCTGACATCGAGCCGGCTGTGCTGCCCCAGCCGCCTGCCACAGAGAAAGTCAGCACCGCGCAGGAGGTCCTGGCCCGGGCCTGCAGCCTGATGTCACCAAGGGTGAGCTGCCAGGCTCCGGCCGCCCCTCTCTCGGGTGGGTGGGCCAGCCTGACCCCAGACATGAGAAGTGGTGCCTCCTCTGGCTTCCTCCTCTGCTGGGGGGTCCAGAGAGTTGACATTTGCCGTCTGTCCCCAGCTGTAGTCTCCAAGCCTGGCTCTGCCATTCCCCCTATGTGGGGAGCTGACCCCTGGCAGGGGGCATAGCATGCTGGGACCCTGCATTGACCAGCACAGACCACCCAGTGTGCTGGGCAAACCTAGGCCTTCATACTGGGGGCTCCTGGGCAGCCAGCCAGGGGCACGTTGCCTCTCGTGACCTCTCCCCTCCAACCTGTTCCTCCCGCAGATGGAGAAGGCCTTGCGTCAGCTGGCCCTGCGCTCTGCTGAGCCCAGCAGCCCTTGCTCCCCTAGCCTGGCGTCCCCCAAGCCAGCACTGCCGGCTACCCCACCAGCCACCCCACCTGCTGCCTCTCCCAGCGCCCTGAAGGGAGTGCCCCAGGATCTGCTAGAGCGGGTGAGTCCCCATTGATGGCAGGTGGGGGCCCGGTGACCTGCTGCCCACTGACCAGCTCCCTGTACCTGCTTCAGGTCCGAGCCAAGGAGGCACAGAAGCAGCTGGCACAGATGACGCGGCGCCCGGAGCAGGAGCAGCGGCTGCAACGCCTGGAACGGCTGCCTGACCTGGCCCGCGTGCTGCGCAGCGTCTTTGTGTCTGAACGCAAGCCTGCGCTCAGCATGGAGGTGGCCTGCGCCAGGATGGTGGGCAGCTGTCGCACTGCCATGAGCCCTGGTACGTGTAGGGCGGGGTGAGGGGCGCCCACAGTGAAACAGCCCAGTGCTGCGGGCGCCCCCAAGTTTCGGACTAGGGTGTCTGTCAGATTTGTTCTGTTCATATGTGCAGAGGGTGCTGACCTCTTGCACTAGTGTGTGTCAGGCACTCTGCCTTCCTCGGGGCCACCCCTAAGCCTCTGTCCGGCCTCTGCACGCCTGCTGGTGTGTGTTGGGGTGCTGTGCTCCTCTCGGGGTCACTCCTGACCTTCTACCCAAGCCCTCCACGCCTGCAGCTTCCCCGACTGCCTGCAGTCCTTGGGCGGAAGGGGTCCCACGTACACCCTCCACCCCCTCCTAGGCCTCTGGCCACCTGTCCCTGAGCACATGGGGGTCCCAAAGCTGCAGGGCACTCCCTGCCTCAACATTCATGGGCTGGCAGCCCCCATGCTTGGTGCCCCCTCACAGGGCCTCCATGGCAGGCCTGGGCCTCTGTTCAGAACCACCTCTGCCCTCGGCCTGGTTGATGGGGCTGTGAGGGCAAACGGGCAGGCACAGAGGTTGGGTGGTTGGGCTGGTCTCGCGCTGCCCATGGCGGGGGAGAGGGGCCAGCACCCGCCTCAGCACCCCCTCCTCCCACAGGGGAGATGGAGAACCACCTGCTGCTCCTCGCCGAGCTCCTGCCGGACTGGCTCAGCCTCCACCGCATCCGCACTGACACCTACGTCAAGCTGGACAAGGCCGCGGACCTGGCCAGCGTCACTGCACGCCTAGTCCGCCAGGCCCGCGCCGAGGAGGGGCTGTGAGCCCTGTGGCCACACATGGGCTTCAGGCTCACAGGTCTGGGCCCACCCGCATTGTCCTTTACGAGGAGGATGCCCTTTGCTCTTTCTTTCCCAAGTGCCTGAGGCAGACGTACGCTGCAGGCTGCACTGCCCGTCTACGCTAGCTGTGGGTGGCGGCCACTCAGGGGTTGTCGTGTATTCACATTAAACCGGTTTCTGTGAGCGCCTCTGTCCTTGCTGCTGGGGAAGAGAAGCCAGATCCCAGCACCCACCGGGGGGCCGTCAGAGGTGTGTGGCAGGGGGTGATCAGGGCT
Source organism: Cacajao melanocephalus (assembly GCA_963573385.1). Lineage (NCBI taxonomy): Eukaryota > Metazoa > Chordata > Mammalia > Primates > Pitheciidae > Cacajao > Cacajao melanocephalus. Next base: position 11,083 of record CAUYLG010026509.1, on the reverse strand, counting down.
CTGGCTATATGGGGCTGGGGACTGTGGTTGGCACAAAGCCATCCCCTCTAATCCTGGGACCTCCCACAGCAAAGGGTGCCTTTTGTCATTAGGAATTTTGAGAAGTGATCCTCAATCATCCAGCTGGGCCCCATGTCATCACAGGAGTCCTTAATGAGAGGGCCAGAGCCAGCCAGCTTTGAAGATGTGGCCCTGCCCTGACACTGGCCACCTGGAGAAGCTGGGCAGGGTGAGTAGGACGTCCCTGGAGCCTTAGGAAGGGACTGGCCTGCCCACACCTTGACCGAAGACCTCCAGAACCCTAAGTTGTGCCGAGCCACTGTGTGTGGAAGCTGACGAGCACCTGCAGGTAGCATCAGCTGCCTGGTGGCTTGTACCTGCATTCAGATTTGGTTACCTGCAGCCCTGGCCTGCTCCCTGTGAGATGAGGCCCATGTGGCCGCCTCCTGCAGTGCCTGGAGGGGTCCAGCTCCTGAGGTGGGAACCGCAAACAGACTATCTCTGCCGGGCACCACACCAAGCAGCATGTGCCCATCTGAGTACAGCTGCCAGCCTGCCTCACACAGAAGGCCAGAGCCTAGCATCGTTCTGGGGCTCCTGCCCCGGGCAACAAGACAACAGGAGCCGGCTCATGTGGCAAAGCTGTTTACTTGTGTCCTCCCTCTGTGTGTAACTGGGCCCAGGGTTGATGCCTGGCTTTGCCCCAGGCTTTGGCCCTTCCAGCCCCAGGAAAGGCGGTGAACTGGAGCTAAGGAATGTGTTCCCGTGGGCAGCCGGGGCCCCTGCTGACTGCAGGTCATTTCCACAGCCCAAGGCTGAAACATCCCTGGCCTCCGGCTGGGAGGCCCTAAGATCACTCGTATTGCAGGAGGGAGAAGAAGGGGACAGGTGCCAGCTTCTCCTTGCCTTTGAGCGAGGTCAGCTCCACCAGGCTCACGCACTCCAGGACCTCGGCCTGCAGGCGGCCCAGCAGCTCACAGGCAGCGCACATGGTTCCTGGGGGTGGGAGGGGAGGGGAGGTCCCCAGTTGGCCTGGGCTGCAGAGACCTGGTGCTCCAGGCCAGCCCCTGGGTGGGGGAGGGGAGGGTACAGGGAGAGAGGAAGTTGCCAGCCTGGCCACCAGTGAGCTGCACCCCCCGTGACACACAGCGAGGTCCTGTCCCACTCCCGCCAGGCCCTCAGAGCTGCAGCAGTCAGCCTTGGGAGACCCTCACCACCAGTGGCCAGCAGATCATCCACGACGACCACCCTCTGTCCTGGCTCCAGGGCATCTTTCTGGATTTCCAGCTCAGCCTGGGTGGGAAGTGGCATGTGGTCCTCAGCCTCCCGCAGAAAACAGCTTTCTGTGCAGATCTTGGCAGCTGCCACCCTGGGCCCCGGCTCTGACCCCACCTTGCTGTTTCCTGGCTGTCTGAGCCTACCCATGTCTCAACCTGAGCCCCAAGGCTACTGTAACCACAGGGGCTCCACCTGACACTCCTGGGAGGGCACAGTGGCCTGGCCCTGCCCTTCCTCTGGCCACCCTAGGCCCCTTACCTTTCCGTATTCCAGCGTATAGGAGGCCCACACAGTGGGGCCTGGCAGCTTCCCTCGCTTCCGGATGAGCACGCAGCCCAGGCCAAGCTCCTGGGCCAGGGAGGGGCCAAACAGGAAGCCTCGGGAGTCTAGGCCTGTCAGGGTGAGAGCAGGGAGTGACTGGGAGTCCCCAGGGGCATCTGGCCTTGTTGCTCCAGGTGAAAGGCCAGTGCGAAGCCCCATTTAAGGAGTTACCCATCACCTACCCGGAGATGCTTTGAGGTCAGAGTGCAGACCTGGGCCCATCTTTTAAGGGGCCCCTTTTTAGCTGTGAGATCCCGGGGAGGTCACCTCCCCCCATCTGTCACTGGGCTGCTGGAAACCTGCCTGGCCTCAGCTCTCTCCAAAGCGGCTCTGCCCCAAGGCTCCTGTCTAAAAGGGAGTCTCTGGAGGTGGCCTGAGCTGTGATGCTGGGGGTGCTCAGGGAAACAGTGCCCTGGCCTGGCAGGTGAGGAAGGGGCTCTCACGCCCCAACAGAGACGAGAGTGCCAGGAACACTCTGTTCTCCCTGGGCCACCTCTTGGGCTCTCCCGGAGGCCTCCAGGCCTCCCTTCCCTGGGTGGGCATTCTGTGATCTTCGCCTTGGAAGGCCTGACACAGGGCAGACGCTCAATACCAGCTCACAGAAAGAACAAGAGGCAGGGTAGCCGGGGGCCCGTGGATTCTGCCCGGACACCCCAGGGAGACCAACTGACCCGCGACTCGGTCGCGCGTGTCCTGGGCTGGGGACCTGGAAGCTGTAGGCAGGGCGCCTGCGCAGCGCGGCGGCCTCGGGAGCCACCTCACAACCCTTCGGGGGCGACCCGACGCACGGTGCCCGTCCCGGCGCCCCCTGAAGGACCCCAGAAGCCCTCCCCCAAGCAGCTGTGCAGAGCCCACGTGTTGTCCTCGGTGCGCACGGAGGCGGAGGCGCCCTGGACGCGGCCACGGGGCACTCGCCTGCGATGTAGTCGATGCGGCCCCCGTGGGTCGCCTTCAGGTGTCGCGCCAGGAGGCCGATGGCGGCGCGGAAGGAGGCGGGGTCCTTCAGGAGGGGCGAGATGTCCCTGGACCCAAGGACAGGCCTGGTGACGCCTGGGCCGGCGGAGAGCAGCGGACCCGGGGGCGAAGGACGAGGCTTCCCGCCCCGCGAGCCCCACCCGCCCCGCTAGTCCGGCAGTCCCGGGGTCGCGGGCGACGCGCGCCCATCCGGAGGCCCGCAGGTCGGGGCGCCACGAGGGCGGCGTGCGGTCACACCTGAACACCACGCCCGGGGTGGGGAAGTTGGGAAAGCTGCGGATCCGCCGCGCCACCAGCTGCAGCTCCGCATCCGCCATGCCCGCGTGCTCCGCGCCAGCGGGGGAAGGAGCGCGCCTGCGCTGGGACGGGCGGGGCTGGAGCGAGGGGCGGAGCCTCACGGAGGGCGGGGCATGGGCAAGGGGCGTCCCTCGCGGGAAGCATGTACCGTAGTTCATGGAATCCTAGGCGCCATCGATTTTAAGACGCGCTTGCAATCCAAGCACCACTGAGCAGAACGTTCAAACCGGACAGAGATGCAAGTCTCTGTCTCGGGCGGCGCCTCTGACTGCAGCTAGGCAGCTGTGGGCCGGGGCCTTGGCAGCTCGAGATGGGCGTGAGCTGGCCTCGCCCACGCACCTGGCGCGCGCCAGGGCCGCGCCCCTCCTCCGCTATTGCCCGAGATCCCCACGCTGCGCGCGGAGGCTGGCGCGCGGGGTGGATGAGGCTAGAGGAAGGGGTCCAAGGAGCAGCAGGGCGGTGCAGGGCCGGGAGGGAGCAGCCAGGGCGGAAACGCCGGGCCGGGGCTGGACTGGCCCGGGGCCCTGCCGTTGGAGGCGGCTCTTTCCCTCCCGGACCGGGGGAGAAAGGCGGGAAGGCGTGGCTAGGCCAGGGGACGCATCCGAGAGGGCAGAGGCCCCTCTGTCCGTCTGCAGAGGCCAGGTGGCCTACCAGCCTTGGGATGGGGAGCTATGAATCCCAATGGCCGCCCGAGGAAGACTGGCACCCAGGGGGTTGCGTGAGGCACAACTCCCCAGAACACAATATCCTTTCAAAGAAAAATCCCCACAGCTAAAATGCCTTGTGCTCTAAGACTGTTTTCTTCATTTCGCAACTTTTCACAACTTTTACAGTTCAGCTTTGGCCTGGCAGTTACAGCACAGAGGGGAAAACCCACTCAATGGAAGGCAGTCCCCAGGAGCCTTCAGAGGAGGAGGCGGGAAACTGCTGCAGCTGCTGGGGCCCCCTTTCCAGGGCGGGCAGGGGACCCTTCCTCTGGTGCCGAGGGGCATGGCAGGGCAGCTGCTTCACAGTGTGCTGTGGTCAGGGTTGGCAAGGCCGGATCCTGGGCTCCAGACCCCTAAGGAAGGTGGAAGTGGAGGACCCTGACATCCTCACGTCCCCATGGAAGTTGCCACATGAGCCGGCCCCATTGGGCCAAGTGTGTGAGCTGCACTTCAGCCTTCCACATCCAGCCCAGGAGGCCTCAGCCTTCCCCCGTCCTTGCTCATAATCCTGTCTCCAGATGGCCTGGAGCGGGTCTGGGAAGGCGTGGGGTGTGGGGGGTCCTGGAAGAGGGGACTGGGGAGGGTTCAACACAGAATTGGGCTTGTCACCTTCAACCCCGGGCTATTGGGCTGGCGTGGGAGCCGTGGGTGATGCCCTCCAGCTGGGCATGCAGTGCTGGGTTTTGGAGAAGGCCAGCCGGGAGGCAGCCAGAGCTGGGAGCATGATCCTTGGCAGCTGCTGGGAAGGTGTGAAAGGAAAGTAAATCTCAGGACTCTGAAATCACTAAGCCAAGAAAAAAGTCAAGCTGGAAATTTGGTCAGGCAAACCGGCCTCCATTTTATTTCTAAATAAGGCAGCTACAATGATAAGAAACTTCATGCCTCCTCAATTAGTGCCCAAGGAAATTCCTTGTGGACAAAGGACAGACGGAACTCAAAGTCACCCCTCAGGGGCTCCCCTGAGACAAATGCTTATCTGATTCCTTCCCCTACCCCACAGTTTATGTAAAAATTCGGATTCACTAAGCCAGACTCAATCGTGTATTCAGTGGAAGGCTGATCGAACTAATGTACATCCCTAAAATGTATAAAGGCGAACTGTACTCCCCAACCACCTCAGGCACATGTCGTCAGGACTTCCTGAGGGTGTGTGACAGGCACACGTTGTCAACCTTGGCAAAATAAACTTTCTGAATTGACTGAGACCTGTCTCAGCTTTGGGGTTCACAGAGGCATGAGACGGCAGGGTCCTGAGATTGGAGGGGCTGTGGCAAGGAGGAGGCCGAGGACACTCCAGGGCCAGGTCCTGGGCAGGCGGAGCTGTGCAGTCCCCTGCTGGTTGCAGGTGCCATCCATCTGGCTTGGGCAGGGTTGGGGAAGCACCGAGGCTAGAACTGTCCTCCCTCCAGGCTCGTGCAGGCCCAACCGGAGATCCCAGGTCTGGCCTGGGTCCACACAAGCTAGTGGGACCAGAGGCACTTCTTGGGAATGGATTCTGGAGGCGGCAGACACTTCCCTAACTTCTCACAGCCCGGGGGCGCCCAGTTCTGGGAAATGAAAATTGAGAAAAAGAACATGCAATTATTCCAAGCTCCTGTGGGCCCAACAGCAGCCCAGCATTTTTTTTTCTTTTTTTTTTGAGACAGAGTCTTGCTCTGTTGCCCAGGCTAGAGTGCAGTGGTGCAATCTCCACTCACTGCAACCTCTGCCTCCTGGGTTCAAGCAATTCTCCTGCCTCAGCCTCCCAGGTAGCTGGGACTACAGGCGCGTACCACCACACCCAGCTAATTTTTGTATTTTTAGTAGAGACAGAGTTTCACCATGTTGACCAGGATGGTCTCGATCTCTTGACCTCGTGATCCACCCGCCTCGGTCTCCCAAAGTGCTGGAATTATAGGCGTGAGCCACCACGCCTGGCCACATTTTTTTTTTTTAAATCTGTTTTGAGACAGTCTTCCTCTGTCACTCAGGGTTGAGTTGTGGTGAAATCTCGGCTCACTGCAACCTCTGTCTTCTGGGTTCAAGTGATTCTCCTGCCTCAGCCTCCTGAGTAGCGGGGGTTACAGATGCCCGCATAGGTTTAGTAGAGACAGGGTTTCACCATGTTGGCCAGGCTGGTCTCTCTCAAACTCCTGACTTCAGGTGATCCACCCACCTTGGCCTCCCAAAGTGCTGGGATTACAGCCATGAGCCACCGCATCTGGCCATTTTTGGTCGTGTTTTTTAAAAATGGAGTCTCACTCTGTTGCCAGGCTGTAGTGCAGCAGTGCCATCTCAGCTCAGTGCAACCTCTGCCTCCTGGGTTCAAGCGATTCTCCTGCCTCAGCCTCCCGGGTAGCTGGCATTACAGGTGCGCTCCACCACACCCGGCTAATTTTTTTTGTATTTTTAGTAGAGAAGAGGTTTCACCATGTTGGTCAGGCTGGTCTCGAACTCATGACCTTGAGATCCAACCGCCTCAGCTTCCCAAAGTGCTGGGATTACTGGTGTGACCCACCACGCCCGGCCTATTTTCATATTTTTAGTAGAGACAAGGGTTCCCCATGTTGGCAAGGCTGGTCTCAAAACTCCTGACCTCAGGTGATTCACCTGCCTTGGTCTCCCAAAGTGCTGGGATTACAGGCGTGAGCCACCGCGCCTGGCCCCGAGCAGTTTTGATGTGTCCCCTGCCCAGGCCAACCCCCCACTTCCATCGAACTGGCCTCAGTGTGGGGACCACCTGGCTCCTGGTGGGCAGCTCCACAGATGCCTCTTCAGGAATCATGGGAACTCAGACGGCGCCCTCCCGACTTGGCCTCTCAGCTCTGAAGAGAACTTAGCGGGGAGGTCCCGGGGTGGGGGTTGCAACTGCCAAGTAGCTGAGGGACTCAGTGTAGCCAGTGGTGTTAGAACGGGCAGGCGGTCCTCCCAGGAGGAGCCCCTCAACTTCTCCTGCAGCTTCAGCCTCTCAAGAGCCTTTCCCAGGGAGGAGCTGGTCCCTGCTGAGCTGCTGGGCTGGGTTCAGAGCGGCGCTGGGCAGAGCCCGCCCCTCCACTGCCTGGGTGTGTGTGGCCCTCACAGCGCAGCGTTGCTCAGTGGGAGGCTCGCTTGGTGGGAGCACACTTTTCCTGGCCACAGAAAGGGAAACTTGTGCCCCTAAAAAAGAGGGTAGAAAGGGAGACTTATGCTCCTAAGAGGAGGCTTCCTGGCTGAAATGAGTGCAGCATGGCTCTGCGTGTCCGTCCAGGACACCTATGTGCCGTGTCAGATGCAGCGTGGCCCTGAGGGCACTTTCTCTGTACTTCGGATTCCGGGTGCTGCACAATCAGACACAGTGCTAAGGACACTCTCTGGCCCTGGGCAGCAGCAGGAAATGCCATGTGAGTGTCCCTGCCCCTCTGGCCACCAGAGCAGGACTGGGTTTGCATGAGGAAGCTGCTCCCAAACTCCACGGGTAGTAGAGGGAGCTGCAGGGTGTGTGCGAATCTGGATGGGGGGCTTGGGGGGTGTCTGCATTTCTCAAAGGCTGCTCAGCTGTCCCAGGAGCAGGGCCCAGGTGGCCAGAATCCTCCTCCTCTGCACCAGAGATGCCACTGAGCTCCTCACCTGGGGCTGGCCTGGAGCTGGGGAGACAGAGGGCAGGGTGGGGTAAGGAGGGCGAGTGGCCCCGGGCTTCCCACGCATGTGCGTGTGGTGGGGTCTCAGCCCCTCAGATCCCGTTGGCTCAGCTCTCCAGGTCTGAGTTGGCACCACTTTCCCCTTGCAGAGGCATAGGTGCGGCGATGGCAGCAGTTCCCCCCAATGCCCAGGAGACGGCAGCAGCAGCCGGGCCGTGGGCCGTGGGCCTCCCCTGCCCTGTGCCCATTGAGTCCGTGGCTGGTGTGGCCTGAGCCCGTGGAGCCACTGAAGCCTGGGTTGGGAACAGGACCCAGCAGCATAGACCGGGACCCGGCGTGGAGGGCAGAAGGCCAGGGCTCCTCCACGGCTGGTGGCCCCAGGCTCCTGGGGCCCGAGACTTGGGGGTCCTGAGACAGGAAACTCCCGGCTCTACCGCTAAGTCCAGAGGTGGGGACGCCAGCTACCCAGGTCCCTTTGAAGGAAGGGCCCTAAATGTCTTCCTATGGTGAAGCTTGCCAGGCACCCCCTGCCCTGCCCAGTCCTGAATGACCCTGCAGGGTGGACCATCCCTGGGCAAAGGCAAGGCCATTTTCCCTCCGTGGTCCTCACTGCTGGGAGGTGCTCCTGAGGCCTGGCGCTCTCCTCTGCGTTCACCCGAGGCCCACACCGCGGTTCCTGACTGTTCAGAGCCACTACCTCCCCTCCCATGGCATGGCGGGCACCTGGTGGCCCCCATGCTGTAGTCGGGTCTGCCCTGGAACGGGGCATCAGCGGGGTCTTTTCCCCCATGCACAGGAGCCCAGGCTGAACTGCCGAGGGGTTCCCTCCCCGACGTCCTATGGTTTCCCTCGGAGGATCCAGGGGCTGTGGGCAGCCACACCCAGCCCGTGTGGAACAAGGGAGCACGGGCCCGGGGGCTAGAGGCTGGGCCGGCCATCTCCACTGTGCTTGGGCTCTGGGCACCCAGGAGCGACACCACAGACCTCTGTGTTGCGTCTTTGTTGACTGGAGAGAGGGCCGCACGTGTCCCGTTTGAAGGAACCGTCAGGCCTGTGTCTGCTGGGACCCTCATTCGCTGAGCTGCGGAAGAGGCCTTGGCAGCCACTGTACACCCAGGATGGCTGGGCCACCCACACCCCACCCCAGGGGGCCCCCAAGCAGGAGGCAGAAGAGCTAGTCCCAAGAGGCCCTGATGGCGGCGGCCCCCAGGGTTGGACAAGGAGATGCAGCTTTTGTGGCTTGAATCTGACTTCGCTAAATGATGGAGGCTCGTCTGTGCTGTGTTTCCAGCCGAGGCTGCTGTGATGAGGCCATCTCTCTCCTGCAGGTGAACATGGCCTGATCCTGTCCGGCGTAGGGAGGGGCTGCTCTGGTGCCTGCGAGTGGCATCAGGTCTGACACAAGATCCCTGAGGCTGGCCCAGCATGGGGGAGGCACAGCGGGAACCTGGCAGGTGGGCCCAGGGGCTGCCGCCACTCACAGAGCAGCACCCGCGCCACTGGGAGCCCACCGGACAGCGCCATTCCTGCCTCGGTGCCTGCAGAGCCTGAGGCTTGGGCACCATCTAGGGCTCCAGCAGGGAGCAGCTGCCCATGCCCATGTGGGAGTCCAGGACCAGGGGCCCCGGTCCCTCTCGTACACCCTGCTGACCCTCAGTGACCACCTGCAGGGGGCAGGAGAGGGGCCTGGGAGCTGCCCAGTCTCAGCTCAGCTGGGCAGAGGCCCTGGGACCTGCGGTAGCCTTGGTGCAGTGTGGCACTGGTCCCCAGGTCGCTCGGCTCCAGCACCCTGAATCCTGGACACTGCCACCTGTGCGCTGAGACACGAGGGCCCTGGCACTGGATGGAGGCTGGGAACTGCCGCCTCCCTGCCGCCACCCTGTGCTGGCCACGGTTCGTCTGGGGCCCCGGGTGGGTGCCGCACAGCAGCCACTTACCATGACTGCCCAGTTGCACACGTTGAGCTGGGGCTGTCCAGGGATCAAGGCCTCCTGGTGCCGCTGGACGACCTGGGCAATCCTGCTGAGGGCCTCCTGGTACTCGGTGCTGACAAAGCTGGGGACAGAGAGCTCCGGTCACACAGCTGTGGCTGCAGGGACGCGCCTGGGGCTGACGGCGAAGGATGGGGAGGGGCTGGCCAGGAAAGGCTGAGGCTGCAGGGGTCTAATAGGCTGAGCACTGCAGTAGCACAGTTACCGTGACCCCCGGGCCTCACTAGGACAGGCAGCAGGCACCTGAGCTGTCCTCTGCCCCCAGACTCATGGGCAAGGTGGAAAAAGAAGGATCGGGAGGCCAAGCCCTGGCAGAGAGGCTGTGAGCACGGCCGTCCTGACCTGTCCCCACCAGGTGACCAGGACCTGGGGCGTGTGGGCTTGGGCCTGTGTGTGGGTCTTCCCAGCACTCAATACTACGTAAACACTTAGAAACATGACACACACCTATTTCGTTACAAAAGCACCGTGATCCCATTGCCAAATGAGAAATGGAGGGAAACCGAATCTGTGGCTGTAAAGTTCCGACGCAAGCATGTGGAGCATTTGGATTCCTTTCCTTCTCACGAAGAAATGATTAAACAGCTCCACGAGGTGCCATGGGGGCCCCGGGGCCACATGCTGTGGGTCTAGGGGCCACGGTGCCGCCAGGCAGTGCTCTGAGGGTATCTGCAAAAGTGACGTCTTTTCCCCATTTCCAATCACTTCAAGTATCGCACACACCCACGTGAACAGACACCAGCCTTCTCGGTCATCAGGGAGGTGCGGGAAGAACTGCCTGTCACCGGCCAGGCCTAGCAAGGAGCCACACTGCTACTGATGGGGATGTGGACCTGGGTGGCCACTCTGCAAGATGGTGTGGGAGCTCCTGACAGGGCTGGAGATGGGGTTGCCGGGTGAGCCAGCTGCCCTCCAGATGGCAGCACCCGTCCAGGCCCAGCACCTCCTGGGAGGAGGGCTCGGACCCACTTGAGCCCAGTCCCTCTGCCCTGGACACTCACCAGGCTGTGAGAACCGGCTTTTTGCTACAGAACCTTCCCTAAAAATGAGGTTTCACACAGAAGCTGCACGCAACAGAGATGGGGACATGCCCCTCCGCCCGGCCTCTCTCTGCTCCATCCACCCACTACCTGTTAGGCCTCAGGCCTGAGGCGGCATCACAGGTGACCTCCAGGAGAGCCGGGGTCCTTCAGGGTTCCCTGCTTGGTGCGACACGGAGCTGCCTGTCCTTGCCCCAGCTGGGGCTTCACACCACGTCCCTGGGCTCAGCCCCCACCACCCCTCCTGCTGGCAGCCTGTCTGCACGATGCATTTTTAATCCAGAAGCATCTCAGGTGTGTGTGTGTTTTTGCAGGATTCTGGGGCCAAATACTTATGAGAACTGGTGAGGACTGCAGCCGCCCCACCTGCCCCTCTCTTGACAGCCAGTGTCCCTGGAGGCCCTGGCCTGGCTTGTTGCTTTAATCTTCTTGTTTACTTCATTTATTTTTTAGAGACAGGATCTTGCTGTCACCCAGGCTCACTGTAGCCTCGACCTTCTGGGCTTAAGTGATCTTCCTGCCTCAGTCTCCTGAGTAGCTGGGACCACAGATCACCATGCCCCACTAATTTTTATTTTTTGTTGAGATAAGCTCTTGCTATGTTGCCCAGGCTCATCTCAAACTCCTGGGCTCAATCGATCCTCCTACCTCAGCCTCCCAAAGTTCTGGCATTACAGGCATGAGCCACCGCACCCAGCCTCTGATTTGTGCTTCATTCATGCTTGCTCATATCTTTATTATTTTTTTGTTCTGTTTATCTTGGGTTTAACTTTGCTCTTCTTAGTTTTTTTTTTTTTTTTTTTTTGAGACAAAGTCTCTCTCTATTATGCAGGCTGGAGTACAGTGGTGCGATGTTGGCTTATTGCATCCTCTGCCTC
>CAUYLG010026508.1:0-32432 GCA_963573385.1 Cacajao melanocephalus | reverse complement strand
GCGGGTCCCCAGGTGCTCTCAGTGTGTTCCCACTTTAGTTTCTCCAGGTGCTGTAAACGGAGCTGCCTTGGAGCCTCAGCCCTCTGCCTTCCTCTTCTCTTCCATCTTTTGTTAGGGATCCTGGGCTCTCCTCTTCTCTCTGAGAAGCCAGAGCCCAAGTCAAGTGCTCCATTCCCAGGGAGGGAGTGCCCTTAGGGCCAGGGAGAGTGAAGGCCGGAGGAGGCACCAGCTGGAGAAGGAGGGCAGGGCCTGGATGCCAAGTCTGGAAGGGAAGGAGCTGCTGGCCAATCAGGGGTGAGCCGACTGCAGCCTGACCTGCTGGGCTGGGACAGCACAGGACCCACAGGTATCTGTGAGTTGAGTGTGTGTTTCTTCTTCAGAAGCCCTCTTCCAGCAACGGGACTGGAATCCACCAGAGAGAGTGTTAGGACTGGATTTCCTCTGCCCTAGAACTAGGAACCCCTCCTGCTCCTATATCCCCTCACCTGGCATATTCCCAAGAGAGAAGGGATTCTCTGCATCAGACCCATCCATATGAGTGTTGATTTCTTGGTTGTATTACTCTTGGATCTTACTTCGTCTATAAAAATAGGGTTAACAGTCTTACATTACAGTGTGAGGACTAATTAAGTAAGACTGCATGTGCCTGTATGTACCCAAGCCTTGCACACAGTGGGCACGTGATGAAGTTGAGTTGCCTGGGTAACAATAGGACAGGGATACTGAGCACCTGCTCTGTGCTGGGGGCCCTGAGAAGCCTGAGCCAGGCGCTGGCCTTCAGAAGGCCACAGGATGGTGGAGGAGGCAGACGGTGCCCACTGCAGTCGGGGTGGGGGATGCTCTGCAGATTGAGCATGGTCGTGTTAACAACTGTCAGCATCTCTCTCTCAGGCTGCTGCCCACACTCTCCGGCTTGGTGTCCTGGGACCACATGGGGATGCTGCCGTGGCTTCTTGTCTTCTCTGCTCTGGGTCTCCAGGCCTGGGGTAAGTTTTCTTTCCCTGGACCAAAGAGCAACGGAGAAGGAGCATCCTAAAGTCTCACAATAGAATTTAAAAAGTAGCTACTCTCCATCTGAGCCTGAGGAGTTCAAGGCTGCAGTGAGCTGAGATCATGCCACTATACTCCAGACTGGGCGACAGATTGAGAACTTGTCTCCAAAAAGCAAAACTAAACTAAACAAAAATCTACTCTGTCTTGTTCCGGTGTGGTGGCTCACACCTGTAATCCCAGCACTTTGGGAGGCCAGGGCGGGCAGATCACGAGGTCAAGAGATCGAAACCGTCCTGGCCAACATGGTGAAACCCTGTCTCTACTAAAAATACAAAAGTTAGGCGTGGTGGCACACGCCTGTAGTCCCAGCTACTCAGGAGGCTGAGGCAGGAGAATCGCTTGAACCCAGGAGGCGGAGGTTGCAATGAGCCAAGATTGCGCCACTGCCCTCCAGCCTGGCGACAGAGCCAGACTCCATCTCAAAAACAAAACAAACACACAAACAAAAAACAAAAAACCAAACAAAAACCAAAAAATAAAAAACAAAAAACCTACTCTCTCTTACGGAGAAAGAATAGATTGTACATACAGCAAAGAACATGGAGCCTACAGACCTGGATTCAAGTTCCTTCTCTGCCTCTAGGAATGATTTTAAACCAGCAATTCAGCTCTACAAGCCTTTATTTTCCCAGCTGGAGACTGGGATGGTGCTGACTTCCCAAACTCACTGTGAGGGCTGAATGAGATAATGCTCCTGAGCATTAGAGCACTTGGGCAGTAAAAGCAAATAAACAGGAGCAAGGATTACATTTGTATTATCATGATGTCAATCAGAGTCCAGCCTATAGCTTGGGTTTGTGCTCATCAATAGGAAAAAGCTCCTTGTGGGCAAGGGTCTCAATCAACAGACCCTGCCCCTCCCCCATGGGCCTTCACACAGGAGAGGGGGCATAGCACATAGCCCCAAAATCAATCCTGGGGGAACTGGTCTGAGCCATGCAGGTAATTCTAACCCTTTCTCCACATATGCTTCCCCATTGCTTTGGAAAAATGCATATGGGAGAGGACTTTGTGGTTTTGAAGTGTCTGAATCCATTTCCAGGTTGTTTTTTGCCAGTCGTGTGTGTAGATACAGCTCACGAGAAAAGGATAATATTTCCAACTTCTTGCCCATCCCAGGGAATTGCCCAGAGTTGGTGTGGGAGGAAGCTATGCACCTGCCGCTATTAGAGGTGGTCCTCTGGTCAGCCCAGAGGGATTTCTTAGAGGGGCTCTTGGATTGGAGGAGGCAGAGGGGCAGTGGACAGGGGATGGCTGTTTCCGTCAGAGCTGGTGCCACCACTAAGGCTGGTATTGGGGCTCTCTGATGTAAAATGGGCTATTCCTTTGTAGGTGATTCCTCCTGGAACAAAACACAAGCTAAACAGCTATCAGAGGGGCTTCAGTACCTATTTGGCAACATCTCCCAGCTCACTGAAAAAGGTAAACTGAATCTGGATAGTAAGGGGGTTTGGGGACCAGCTGGGGTTTTTCATGTGACCGGAAACATTTCTGAGGTCTGCAGAGCCACATGCAACTGGGAGGGGGCAAATGGGGTTGAGATGCAGAGAGCAGAACCAGTAAACCACCTGCATGAATTGCCCTAGGTCCTTGGGATGGAAGGGTGGTACTGGAGGGCTAGAAACCCAGGAAGGGGGGAAACAGCCTCTGCAGACAGGGACCCCCTGTGAAGGGAGACCCAAAGCTTGCCCTCAGGGAGTCCTCAGACTGAATGGGAGACATAGCCCCTGCTTGGAGGAGAAGACGCAGTCCCTTCAGGGAAAACTCAGAGCCCAGAGAGCACACACTGAGTGCTGAGGTTACGCCAAGCCAGGCTGCTCAGGGCTTTCCCCAGGGATAAGCAGGTGATGCTTCCTGAAGTGCAGGGCCTGGACCACCACAGGGGAGGAGTTGAGTAGGGGATGTTCTAGGATGGGGGAGAAAAGCATTAGGCTCCCTGGCCAGGTGCAGAGTCTGCACTGGGGATGAGTGTTGGAGAGATGAGGATACAGAGGTGAGCAGAGCAGGGTGCACCTGCCTGCTGAAGGCTTCCTCCTCCAGCTCTTCCACTACCATGAGGCCTACACAGCCGATGGCTGCATGTGCAGCTTGGCAGGCTAATGCGGCAGTGATGGGGCAGGTGCACTGAGTGACGTTCCCATGGCTTCCCCACAGATGTCTCCACCACGGTCTCTCGCAAGGCATGGGGGTCAGAAGCTGTTGGGTGCAGTACTCAGCTGACCACACCAGTGAATGTCCTAGTTATACACCATGTCCCTGGACTGGAGTGTCACGACCAGGGAGTCTGCAGCCAGAGACTGCGGGAACTGCAGGCCCATCATGTCCACAATAACAGCGGGTGTGACGTGGCTTACAAGTAAGAGGCTGGGCCTGGGTCCCAAGGCGCGTGCTCAGTGCTGCTTCCCTGGGATGCTTCTCCTGTCCCTTATCATCTCTTTTCCTCATTTTCTGGGTTGTGGTCTTGTATGTTTTATAATGAATAACATATTTAAGAAACTCCAACTCCTTTGGAATTTTCTGTGTGGTTCCTGTCTCTGAGAGTGCCCAGAAAGAAGCAAGGAAGGTTAAGTAGTATCTGTATTCTCTACCCTCCTCCAACCCTGGCTTGCACAGCACATCACAGATTACAAAAGACTTCCTCATATATGAGGGCTTTTGTTCCCTCAACTAGTAGGCAGGTGTCACCATCTCTTTGCCCTGGGAGAGGGGCCCAAGGGAGGGAGGCTGATTAATTTGAGGTCACATAGCTGTGGACTCATGGAGCCTAAACTGGCTCTCTTCATCCCTGGTGTGCTCCTCCACACTACATGCATGGGCTGCAGCCTCGGTGAGGCAACCGTCCATCTGTTGCTGTAATGATTGCTCTAGTAGGTCCTACTGGTGCCCTCACCACATGCCCTTGGCCCACCTCTGACTTTGGCTAGCTGTGGACAGTTGCTGAGTGTGGTGATGGCTTCCTGCCTCAAGTGCCCAGTGCATCTCTCTGCTTTCCTGCTTCAGGCATTTCCCCAGCCCCTGATGACAAAAGGGAGTGAATGCCTTCCTGGGGGCCAGGGCTTGGGGTGTAGTCTCCTCAACCCTAGCCATTCTGCGGGGCAGTTCTAAAGTGCATGTACACAGCTCCTGGGAAGGCCACAGGGTGGGGTGGAGCCCCAGGTGGCCACTGTGAGCCAGTCCAATTTCACACACTTCGCTGGATTTCCTCCTTCTGTCTCAGTCTCCTGGCTCCTCACTCTGGCTTTTGCGATCGTGTAAGAATTAAAGACAGAGGAAAGAAACATGAAAGGTGGCATGACAGTCGAAGACAAGTTTGTTTTAGAGAAAACAAACCTGAGAGAGGCTTCTGGCCAAGTTAGGTCAGAACCCCTGGCCAAGTTAGGTCAGAGCCCACTCTCTTACAGACTAAGAGTTTTTAAGGATTTAGGGTGGGAGAGTTTATCAGAGGCTTGGACTGCTTCTGTGTGTCTTTGTTGTGCTTATCTGGGAGGGAGAGTTGTGTGTCTGTCCCCATACATCTTTCTGCAGCTGCAGGCATATTCCGAGTCTGCTTTTAGCTTCCTTAACTTAGTGCACTTGGGGGGAAAGGAATGTGCTTATTAAGGCCCACTGTTTTACTGGGGCCCATTGTATGAGGGTGAAGTTTGGCAGGTACCCAAGAGACTTTCCCCCCACCTCCCTCTGTGCCCAAGCTGTCTTATCTGCGTCTTACTTCTGCTCTTTCTGGCTGCTTGTTGTTAGAAGTGATTTCCTTGAAATGCATGAGGCTAGAAAGGGATCTGGAACTTAAAGTGGTGGTGTTTGTCTGAGATGACAGTGCTCCTGCTCTGTCAGATCCCTTTGCAAATAAATTGCCTGCATCCTCGTCCTAGTCTCAGGAGCTATTTCTTGGGAAGTCTATATAGTAACTGTCCTATAACTCCCTACTTAACAGGGAGAAATTCAATGAACAGCTCTGCAGGGATCATACAGGCAGCACACACTTTGGAGGAGGTGGGAGAGCCATGTTTAAGGAAATGTGGAAGACAGAAGAGCCTTCCACTGTGTGGTCAGGTCAGTGTTAGTTACTGTGGATCCTCTAGGACCTCCTCCTGAGCATGTAGAATGATTTATGGTAAAACTGCAGCCTCTGAAAAGGGAAGGAGGTAGGGAGTGTGAGAGTGGGTCCTTCTGAATTCTAAGGACTAGTAAAAATGACTTGTTCTTTCCTATGTCTGGGAAGAGTCCGTGCAAATTCCTTTTAGTGAACGTGGCTTCAGCCCTTTTCTGTTTTGGGGCTGGGTAAGTGGTGTCCTCTCTCAGGAATATCCTACAGTGCCAGCCATGTAACCTGTGTTATCTTGCTCCATAGCTTCCTGGTTGGGGATGATGGCAGGGTGTATGAAGGTGTTGGCTGGAACATACAAGGTGTGCACACCCAGGGCTACAACAACATCTCCCTGGGCTTTGCCTTCTTCGGCACTAAGAAAGGTAACGGTTATCTCTGCTGACCTTCTCCAAAGAGTTCTCTAATCCTTTGCTTCAGGTGCCACTTCATGGGAAGTAGCTGACTGCTACTCTGCTGTCTTCTCACACTTCTCTGAAGACCTGCACTCTGTTGGAATTCTCTTCTTTGATTTCCAGGAAACAACATTGTGAAGAGTCGCCTCCTACTGCCCTGGCTTCCTTCTCAACCCCTGTAAACAGGCTTCTCTTCCTCTAGTCATTTTTTCAGTGGCAATGCTAACCAGTTGTCTCTCTGCAAGCTTGTTTGGGCTTCAGCGCTCACCTCTATGTCAATGACTATCACATCTTCCTCTTGAGCTCTGACCATCCTGTGGCTGTGGGCTGTGCTTTCCAATTTCCTGCCAGGTACCTCCTCCTTCCATCTCTTAATCCTAGATTTTCTATAAATTTCTTAAAAAAAAAATTCTGAGTCCCCTAACTCTCTTCCACTTCTTTCTGGACTATTGCTCCAAGGCCCCTTGCCATATGCATCTTAACATAT
The DNA here is from genome assembly GCA_963573385.1 of Cacajao melanocephalus. Classification (NCBI taxonomy): domain Eukaryota; kingdom Metazoa; phylum Chordata; class Mammalia; order Primates; family Pitheciidae; genus Cacajao; species Cacajao melanocephalus. Next base: position 26,395 of record CAUYLG010026508.1, on the reverse strand, counting down.
GTGCTCCAGGACCATTCCTTTGAATCTGTGCACCCTTTCCTGTTAACCGAGATCCTGCACACCTAGTTTCTCATTTTCCTCTCCCAGTATCCTTTGAAATAGTCCAGGTAGATTTCATGACCCCTGTTGTACAGAGGTGCAGCCTGGGATTCAGAGAGGTCAGTGACCTCAAGTGACACAGCTAGAAGGAGAGGAATCAGAACATGGTCCATATCTTCTATCTCCAGCCCTGGGTGGTTTCCCCAGCATTCCAGAGGACTCTATGTTTATCTTGTTTTTGCTTTTGTTTTCATGACTACTCATTTCCATTTGTTGTTAGCTTGGGATCTTGAGCATGTTACTTCTTGGAGCCTCAAGTTCCTCTTCGTGAATAATACAGCTAATAATAGCATCTCTCAGAGGTTTGTGCTGAGGATTAAAGAAGTTATTGTAGGCAAGGAGCCTGGCACATGCCTGGAGGGGCCCCTTCTGATGGGAAACCCTGGCCATGGAGGGGCCCCTTCTGATGAGTGCTGCTGAACTTGGTACTGCTGCTGAGCTCCTTCATGGAGAGAAGGGGTAAAGTCTTGGCAGGTTTTTGGGAAAGGACTTCATCGTGAGCCACTGAGAGATCTTTCCAGGCAGATCTTTAATTCTCAGCCTCTTCAACTGGGGGCATAACCTGTTCCCTTTTCTTCCTCTCCATCAGCTGTGCAGGGGCTGGCAGGGCATCTCCTCCTTCCACTAAAGATCCCCTGAAACTCAGGCCAGGTGCAGGTTTCCCACCGATTTCTCTCTTCCAGGCTATAGTCCCAGCCCTGATGCCCTGTCGGCCATGGAAAATCTAATCTCCTATGCTGTCCAGAAGGGCCATCTGTCATCCAGGTACGTTCAGCCACTTCTTGTGAAAGGCGAGAACTGCCTGGCCCCTCGACAGAAGGAGAGCCTGAAGAAAGGTAAGACCTTCAACCCTACTGGCCCCTCACTGGGCTAACCCCCACTAACTCCCAAACACCATTGGGAGCCACCTTTTCAGCAGGGCTCATTCGATTTTTTCTGGTAGGCAACTGGTCACCCAACTCTCTGAAATCTTGGGGCTGGCAAATCTTGAGAGGAAAGCTCCAGGCCACCTCTTTATCCCCCAGATTGCTCATATGAAAGAGCCGTAGCATTATGCCTGGTGTCATATAGGCACACTCCTTTCTTCCATCACTCGACAAGCATTTACTGAGCACCTGCAAGACCCTGAGGATACACCAAGGAAAGAAACACAAACGTCCCTGGCCTCATGAAGTTTCAATCTAGAGGGCAGAGAAAGACAATGAGCAAATAAATAACATATTTGGTATTTAATTTGGAGGAAAGTGCAAGAGATGAAAAAATGGAAAGGGACTGGAATACATTTATACACATATTTATACATTCATATGTTTACACATGAACACATACACACTAACACACATTTCTGAATACAAAAACCAGATCAACATGAATGCACTGAAGCGCTGCAGAAACCTTAGACCACCACTTACACTGACTTTAAAGAGTTTAGCATCATTCAGATAATAAAATGTAGATACTATTTTGGGTTTAACAAGCAGCGACATCAAAAACAGTAAATTTAACAAGCACTTTTAGCCTTTTCTTGGACTTAATCAAGAATGAAAGAAAATTCATCTCTATTATATTAAAGCCTTGAGTAAATGTGATCTCTGGTGCCATCTGTCAATATAAATGATCTCTTACATTGACAGAGAGTTTCGTGGATTGCAAATGACTCAAAGACATATTCTTAGAATAAAATGTGCATGTCCCGTTGTGGGACACCATCTGCTCTCAAGTCCCACTGTTGGGGTCAGAGTGGGGAACCCAGAGGGGATTTGGGACATTGAGGGTCCTGAGCATTGTGTCAGCCTACAGTGGAGACGTGGCTGGCATGGATGGGGGAGATGAACCCTCTGTGGTTTCTTGCCCCATCTCAGCTTGCCCCAGCATTGTCCCACGGTCTGCATGGGGGGCTAGGGAGACCCACTGTCCCAGGATGACCCTCCCAGCGAAGTATGGCATCATTATCCACACTGCCGGGAGGACCTGCAACATTTCTGAAGAGTGCCGCCTGCTGGTCCGGGACATCCAGTCTTTCTACATAGACAGGCTCAAGTCATGCGACATTGGGTATAAGTAAGTGGGTCTGGGTACCGTGGGCTTCTCTTCCCTTGGGGGCAGATACTGAACCTTTGAAAGGAAGGGGAAAGGGCACTAATATTTGCTGGGTACTCACCACAGGAGAGGTGCTGTATGGATAACCAAACGGATTCATCACACGACCCTGCATGGGTCTTTCTTAGGAGACAGCCACAGGGGCAGTCATTGGCACAAACATGTTCTCAGGGCGGGTACCTATTAAAGGTAGTAAACTGGCATGATGGATGCTAAAACTCTGCCAAAAAGTCGCTGGAGGAAGCAGTATGCATGCGAGATTGTGGCACCTGCAGAAAAGATCATCAAAAGATGTGCTTTGTTTGTGTAACCACTGCCTACTACTCAGAGCCTGGGGCTCTGCTGCTTGCTTTGGCCACAGCCTGGAGCAGTTCCATCTCATGTTAGACTCATGTTGCTTCTCTGCCTCTAGAAACCACCAGCCTCCTTGGGAATATGCTTCCTGTCTGAAGGCAGGGGAGAGACCAGATACTATCTTTTGATTTCTCTAATGCTAAGGTCTGTGATTATTTTTTTTTTTTTGAGATGGAGTCTTGCTCTGTCGCCCAGGCTGGAGTTCAGTGGCGTGATTTCAGCTCACTGCAAACTCCGCCTCCTGGGTTTAGGCGATTCTCCTGCCTCAGCCTCCCGAGTAGCTGGGACTACAGTGTCTGTGATTCTTTAATAAGAAACACACTGACCTAAGTGGAAGAGTAAACATTTCATTTTTTTTCCTCGTTAAGAATTATTTTGAAGGGTCTCAAAATTCTGACACATTTTTGATCAAAAAGACAAATTTTTGATCAAGATGTTTCCATTAAAAAGTACTGATTTTAAAAACTGCCACACAAACACACAAAACAAGTAGAAGTTTCTTGAAGGATGTTTTCAGAGCTTGCAGATAAGACATCTGGGGTTAGACCCCATGTAATGTCCCATCAGGAGCAATCACACTAAATTTTAAGTCTCAGGAAAAGCCACTGCTAGCCCATCTGGCATATTCATACACATTAACCGAAAGAGCTCATAACTCTAGGGGCGTTTATAGCTTAGTGAGTGGAGCTGAATGTCAGATTCCACTGTTCCCATGCCAGACACCTTTGTGCAGACTGAAATCTGCACAGCGGTATGCAGTTGTCCCGTCTTAGATGAATTTACCATCGCTTGGTACATGATTCTGGGCTAAGAGTCTCTCCCCTCTCTGTCTCCATTTTAGTAGCACCCTTTACAAGATAGAAGAAAACTTTTTCTCCAACATCTATGCTGTATCAGAACCTACAAATGCTTTGCTAGGTCCTGCCATACAGGATTATTTGCAGCGTTGCTGTCTTTAATGAGAGTAGATACCTGAAAATTTACTGTAAATTTGGAAAGCTGAAACTGGAAAGAGGTGGAGGCTGAGGGGAGGTCCTTTCATGTCTCAGAGGGTAGTTGCCTGTCCCTTGACTTGGACCTTTTATTGTATCCTCTTCTATTATAGCATCATGACGGTGTCATTTTTTTCCCTTGAGGTGGTCTGTAGTCAGGATGACACAATCCCTGCCTCACAGATTATAATTCACTGAACATGTGACTGAATGTGTACTCTGTGTGGTGCAAGGCTATCCTCTGTGGAAGCCATCAGATGCCTCACAGATGCGGTTCTTGCCTGCATGGAACCAATGCTTTAAATTCAAACAAATAAGTTTCAGTAGGGTAGCTTAAACATTATGATAGGGGACACATGGAGGTAGACAGGAGGCCGAGGATGCCAGGAAATGGGAATGAAAGAAGCACTCCCTGTGGGGGCTCCAGATTAGCTGGGGCCTTACGGCTGAGTGGGAGGAAGAAGCAGAAAGGGTGATTCAGGAAGAGGTAAAGGACCTCTGTGGAAAGGACTGAATTCCAGCCTGAAAAAGGTGCCTTTGGGGAGCTGAGAGAAGTTCATCAGGATAAATGTAGATGCCAAAGAAGGGTGTGGGAGAGCTGAGGCTGGCGAGGGAGACAGGGTCCGTGTCTGAAGGATCCTGTAACTTAAGCTGGGGTATGTATACTCAGTGCTCAGGGACTGAAAACAGGCTTTGACACAGTAAGTTCTGTATTTTGGAAAGACTAGTCTGGCTATCCTTTAGGAATGGTTTGGACAGAAAAGGGTAGAACTGGAGGCAGTGAGAGCTGAGGACTGTGTAGCAATCCAGGCGAGATGGAGTGGTGACATCCCTATGGTTGTAGTAGAGGTCACAGAGAGAGGTGGAGGAATTTGAGAGGTCAGTGGAGGTTAATGGTTAATGACCAGAGTGCAGGGCAGATCACGGAGTGTAGATGGCAGACATTGTTAACAAGCTGGGTTAATGAGCGGATGAAGTGGGTGGGCTGATGCCTATATTCCTGGCTAGGGCCAGTGGGTGGGCGGGTGACTATCTTTTTCACCAAGATGGGGATCCCAGAAAGGGAAACAGGTGAGGAAGAAGATGGGTCCAGTGGTGAACATGCAGTCTTTCATGGGTGGCAACTGAAGCCAAGGAAGTGGATGGGTTAGTCCTGTGTCGTGTAAGTGGAGAAAAGGGCTTACTTAGGATAGCAACCTGAGGAACCCCACATTTAAGGAAAGGGTGCAGGAAGATGAGGTGTGGAGGGAGAGCAGCTAGAAAAGAAAGCCAAGAGAAGGTGGTGTGATGGAAGCTAAGGGAAGAGAATGTTTGGAGAAGTCAAGAGGTGTGGCAGAGTCAAATGTACAGAGAGATCAAGTCCGGAAAGATTGGGGAAGTTAACGTTGTACTTGATGGTAAGGAAATCCTGGGTCGCCCTGGGAGAAACCATTTTCTTCGTGAGAAGGAGAAAAGGCCTAGGAATTGAAAGCTGTCATTCTCTTTTTTCTTTATTGACTGTGAGCAACTTGGGGGCAGCAGTGGCATGCTGGAGCTGAACAGGCTTGTGCTTGTTTCTGTAACCCAGGGCTTAGAATCCAATAGATTGTCAACATCTGAAGGAGTAAAGACATGAATAAATTAATACATGAAGGACAGAAACAATTCCAGAGTTTCATGCTGGTCTCCATCTCCCCTTGTGGTCCTCTAGCTTCCTTGTGGGCCAGGATGGTGCCATTTACGAAGGGGTGGGCTGGAATGTCCAAGGCTTCTCCACCCCTGGCTACGATGACATCGCCCTGGGCGTCACCTTCATGGGCACATTCACAGGTAAGTGAATGCTTTGAGCAGTAGGTCATTGCATGGCATTTGAAAGAGAGCATCTGACATGGAAGACAAAGTCTCAGTCTGAAGTGTCATTTTAGTGCCTGCACATGCTTGATTGACCCAGCTTCCAGTACAACATTTGACTCAGCTGAGTGTGATCAGAGGTGACTCCCAGACATAATACTCACATTTACCTCCTTTACATCCAGCCAAATATCTCTTTCTTCCAATATGCGAGGAACATGCAAAGTAAGGGGAAAAGATTTTCATGCATATTTTTAGCTCATCTTGGTCAGCAGATGCAGCCTGTCTTGGTTACCATGACAACAATGTAGAGACACTTTGCCTTATATGCCAAAACCACAATAAGCCCCAGTCTTTGCCCTGAGAATTGTCGTGACTCAGAGCTCTGTTTTGCTTTTTATTTTTCATTTTTACAGATTTAGGGGATACAAATGCATTGTGTTACATGGATATATTATATAGTGGTGAAGTCTGGGCTTTCAGTATACCCATCACCTGAATAGTGTACATGGTACCCATTAAATGATGTCTTGTCCCTAATCCTGCTCTCACCCTCCCACCTTTTGAAGTTTCTGATGACTATTATTGTACTCTGTGTACCAATGTGTACCCATTGTTTAGCTTTCACTTATAATTGAGAATGTGCAGTTTTTCATTTTCTGTTTCTGAGTCATTTCACTTAGGGTAATGGCCTCTATTCCCACTCATGTTGCTGTAAAAGATATGATGTCATTTAAAAAATTTTTTGAGATGGAATCTCACTCTGTTGCCTAGGCTGGAATGCAATGGTGTGGTTTCAGCTCACTGCAACCTCTGCCTCCTGGGTTCAAGTGATTCTCCTGCCTCAGCCTCCCAAGTAGCTGGGACTACAGGGGTGTGCCACCACACATGGCTAATTTTTGTATTTGTAATAGAGATGGGGGTTTCACTATGTTGGTCAGGCTGGTCTTGAACTCCTGACCTCATGATCTGCCCACCTTGGCCTCCCGAAGTGCTGGATTACAGGTGTGAGCCACCATGCCTGGCCATGGTTTCCTTTTTAATGGCTGAATAGTATTCCACAGTTTGAATACAAACACACACACAATCACACCCCCCCACATTTTCTTTATTCAGCCATCCATTGATGGATATTGAGGTTGATTCCATGCTTTTGTTATTGTGAATAGTGTCGAGATAAACATATGAGTGCAAATGTCTTTTTGATATAATGATTTCTTTTTCTTTGGAGAGATACTCAGTATTTGGATTACTGGATCAAATGGCTATTTTATTTTTAGTTCTTTGGTAAATCTCCATAGAGGTTGTACTAATTTATATTCTCATCAGTAGCGTGTAAGCATTCTATTTTCTCTGCATCCTCAGCAACATCTGTTATTTTTTGACTTTTTAGTAATAGTCAATCTGACTCAAGTAAGATAGCATCTCACTGTGATTTTAATTTGCATTTCTCTGATGATTAGTAATGTTAAGCATTTTTTCATGGTTTTTGGCTGCTAGTATGTCTTCTTTTGAAAAATGTCTGTTCATGTCCTTTGCTCACTTTTTAATGAGCTGATTTTTTCCTCAAGTTGGTTGAGTTTCTTGTAGATTCTGGGTATTAGCTCTTTGTCAGATGCATAGTTTGCAAACATTCTCTTCCATTCTGTAGGCTGTTTACCCTGATGATTATTTCTTTTGTTGTGCAGAAACATTTTAGTTTAATTAAGTCCCATTTGTCTATTTTTGTTTTTGTTGCATTTACTTTTGAGGCCTTAGTCATAAATCCTTTGCCTAGGCCAATTTCCAGAAGAGTTTTTTCCTAGATTGTCTTCTAAAATTTTTATAGTTTGAGATCTTACGTTTAAGTCTTTAATCCACCTTGAGTTAATGTTTGCATGCAGTGAGATATGTGGGTCTAGTTTCATTCTTCTGCATGTGGCTATCCAATTTTCTCAGCACCATTTATTCAATAGGGTGTCCTTTCCCTGACAAATATATAATTTGTCAGCTTCATCAAAGATCAGTTGATTGTAGCTATGTGACTTTATTTCTGGGTTCTCTATTCTGTTCCATCGATCTATGTGTCTGTTTTTATACCAGTACCATGCTAATTTGGTTACAATAGTCTTGTAGTATAATTTGAAGTCAGGTAATATAATACCTCCAGCTTTATTATTTTCACTTAGAATTGCTTTGGCTATTTGGGTTCTTTCTTAGTTCTATATGAATTATAGAATAGTTTTTAAAAATTCTGTGAAAAATGATGTTGGTAATTTGACAGGAATTGTGTTGAATCTGTAGATTACTTTGGGCAGTATGGTCATTTTAGTGACATTGATCCTTCAACTCCATGAGCATGGGATATCTTTTCATTTGTTTGTGTCATCTACAATTTCTTTTCATCAGTGTTTTGTAGTTCTTCTTGTATAGCTCTTTCACCTCCTTGGTTAAATGTATTCCTAATACACAGACACACACACACACACACACACACACACACACACACACATGCACACCTATATATAGCATATATAGGAGTCTTTTGGAGGAATTTTGAGGGTTTCCTATGCATAAGATTATATCATCAATGAATAGAGATGATTTGACTTCCTTTTTTCCAATTGGGGTGCCTTTTATCTCTCTACATATGTTATATATAGGTGTGTATTTGTGTGTATAACACACATATATGTTATATATAGGGGTGTATATGTATATAATTTCTCCTCTATCTCATTTGATTGCACATGGAGAATAAGGAGTAGCATGCAGTGTGTATGTTACAGAATACAATAGGCAGATTTTGGCAAAAGGACCAAAGAGAGCAGTAGGGTGGTCAAGTCTCACTGATGGTATCATAAATCAGAAAAGGGAGCCTCTGGGAGGCATGGGGGGTTCTAGGGGGAAAAAGGACCACAGTAGACCTAAGATAGTGAGAAGGGTTGCAGGTAGCTTAAACCAACCAAAGAAAACCGATCCAGAGAAAGAGAGAGGGAAGAGAAAAAAGAAGGAATAAGAGAAAAAAAGGAAGATGAGAGAGAGGTTAGAATGAGGCTATTGTTTTTTGACAAGCTGAACTCTCTAATTTCAATACAGATGCTTACACAGTAGATCATCATTTGAAACACACTCTAGTATGCTATATATATATATGCCATATACTCTCTCTCTATATATGCCATATACTCTCTCTCTCTATATATATAACATATATATAGGTGTGTATATCTATAGGTGTACATGTCTATATCTATCTGTAGCTATTGTATATGGGATTGAGTTCTTGATTTTGTTCTTAGCTTGATTGTTATTGGTGCATAGAAATGCTACTGATTTTTGTATGTTGATTTTGTATCCTGAAACTTTACTGAAGTTGTTTATTAAGTCTAGGAGTCTTTTAGAGGAGTTTTGAGGGTTTTCTATGCATAAGATTATATCATCAATGAACAGAGATGATTTGACTTCCTTTTTTCCAATTGGGGTGCCTTTTATTTATCTCTCTTGCCTGATTGTTTTATTCAATACTATGTTGAATACGAGTGGTGAAAGTGGGCATCCTTGCCTTTTTCCAGTTCTTAGGAGGAATGTTTTCAACTTTCCCCCGTTCAGTGTGATGTTGGTTGTGATTTTGTCATATATGGCTTTATTATTCTGAGGTATGTTCTTTTGATGACTTGTTTGTTGAGTTTTTTTTTTTATCATGAAGTATGTTGGATTTAATTGAATGCTTTTTCTGCATTGAAACTATTATATAGTTTTTGTTTTAATTCTGTTTATGTGGTGAGTCACATTTACTTATTTACATATGTTGAGCCATCTCTGCTTCCCAGGAATAAAGCCCACTTGATTGTGTGGATTAACTTTTTGATGTGCTGTTGGATTTAGTTTGCTGGTTTTTTGTTGTGAATTTTTACATCTGTGTTCATCAGGGATATTAGCCTGTAGTTTTTGTTGTTGTGTCCTTACATGGCTTTGGTATCAGTGTGGCTTTGTAGATGAGTTAGGGAGGATTCCCTCCTCCTGAATTTTTGGGAACAATTTTAGTAGGATTGGTATTCTTCCTTTTACATCTGGTAGAATTGGGCTGTGAATCCATCTGGTCTTGGGCTTTTTGTTGTTGGGAGATTCTTTCTTAAATTACTGATTCAGGTATTTGTTATCGGTCTATTCATGATTTCTATTTCTTCCTGGTTCAATCATGGTATGTTGTATGTTTCCAGGAATTTACACATTTTTTCTAGGTTTTTTAGTTTGTGTGCATAGAGAGCTCATAGTAATCTGACAATCTTTTGCTATTTCTGTGGTATCAACTGTAATGCTACCTTTATCATTTCTGATTGTGAGTATTCTAAACTTTCATCTTTTTTCCTTAGTTAATGTAGCTGGTGGACTATGAGTTCAGTTTATCTTTTCAAATAACCAACTTTTTATTCCATCGACCCTTTTCATTTTTTATATTTGGTCTTAATACCATTTAGCTCTGCTGTGATCTTTGCTATTTCTTCTGCTAGCTATGGGTTTTGTTACTGCTTGCTTTTCTATTTTTTTGAGGTATGATGTTATGTTGTTAATTTGAGAACTTTCTATCTTTCTGATAGAGGCATTTGACGCTATAACATTCCATCTTATCACTGTTTTTTTTGTTGTATCCCAGAGGTTTTGGTATGTTGTGTCTCTATTTTTGTTCATTAAAAAAATCTTTAATTTTGGCCTTAATTTTATCATTGACTCAATGATCATTCAGGAGCAGGTTGTTTAATTTCCATGTATTTGTAGAGTTTTGAGAGTTCCTCTTGATATTGATTTCTAGTTTTCTTCCACTGTGGTCCAACAAGATACTTGATATGATTTTAATTAAAAAAAAATGTAAGGTCCAGGCACAGTGGCTCACACCTGTAATCCCAGCACTTTGGGAGGCCAAGGTGGGCAGATCATGAGGTCAAGAGATCGAGACCGTCCTGGCCAATGTGGTGAAACTCCGTCTCTACTAAAAATACAAAAAAAATTAGCTGGGCGTGGTGGTGTGTGCCTGTAGTACCAGCTACTCGGGAGGCTGAGGCAGAAGAATCACTTGAACCTGGGAGGCAGAGGTTGCAGTGAGCCGAGATTGTGCCACTGCACTCCAGCCTGACAACAGAGCGAGACTCCGTCTCAAAAAAAAAAAAAGAGTAAATGAGACCATGTCTATGAGGCACTTTTTCTTATCTCCTCTAGAGAAGAAAGAAAAAAAAGAAAAAAAATTTTTGAGCCTTGCTTTGTGGCCCAGCATATGGTCTATTTTTGAGAATGTTCTGTATGCAGAAGAGATGAATATAGATTCTGCCATTGTTGAGTAGAAAGTTCTGTGAATGTCTGCTAGGTCTATTTGGTCTAGAGTCCAATTTAAGTCTAGAGTTTCTTTGTTGATTTTCTGCCTTGCTGATCTGCTAGTGCTGTCAGTGGGGTGTTGAAGCTCCCCACTATTATTGTATTGCTATTTATCTCTTTTCTTGGGTCTAGCAGTATTTGTTTTATGAATGTGGGTGCTCTGGTGTTGGATGCATATATATGTAGGATTGTTATATCTTCTTATTGAATTAGTCCTTTTATCATTACATAATGAACTTCCCTATCTTTTTTCTTTAACTGTTTTTACTTGATATAGTGTAGCAACTGCTGCTCCTTTTTGGTTTCCATTTGCATGGAATATCTTTCTCCACTCTTTGATTTTGAGCCCGTAAATGTTTTTACTGGTTAAGGGGTTTCTAGCATATGGTTGGATTTTGTGTTTTTATTCATTTAGTCAGCCTATATTTTTTAAGTGAAGCATTTAGCCCATTTATGTTTAAGGTTAATATTGAGATGTGAGGCTTTATTCCTGTCCTAATGTTAATTGTTACCCAGTTACTTTGCAGTTTCGATTGAATAATTGCTTTATAAGTCCTGTGAGTTTTATACTTTCATATGTTTTTATGATAGTGTGTATTGCCCTTTAGTTTCCATGTGTAGAACTTTTTAAAACATTTCTTATAGGACTGCCTAGTGGTGCCAAATTCCCTTAGCATTTGCTTGTTTAGGAAACACTTTATTTCTCCTTAAAAATATGGAATGCTTCACAAGTTTGCATGTCATCCTAGTTCAGGGGCCATGCTAATTACTGTATCATTCCAATTTTAATGTATGTCCTGCCAAAGTGAGAACAACTCAAAGCTCTTAATCAGTTTGTTTAGATTCAAGGGCCTTTCACGGAACCTCTGAAAAGATGAGGCCGTGTCACTGGGGCTGATTCAGTGACATGGCCCATACTAAAATGGGCATTGGGTCAGGGGATGGGGTGAACCAGGGCTGTGACTTGATATTGGGCTGAGCATTGAGCTGGAGCTGGGCATGTAAAGGATACAGGCAGCACATGTGTGATTAAATCACATTTCTCAACCTCAGTACAATTGGCATTTTGACTCAGATAATTCATTGTTGTGGGGCTATCCTGTCCTAGGATGTTTAGCAGTATCCCTGGCTTCTACCAACTAGCATTCCCCTTCCTCCTAGTTTTCACAACCAAAAATGTATCATGACATTGCCAAATGTCCCCTAGAGGGCTAAATTTCACCCTTATAGACAACTATCAGGCTAAACTTTTGCAGTGGATAAAAGCTTTATACATTCCCAGAAGAATATATTATCCTAGGCTTGGCTGTTTTGATTCAGGAAAACTTTGGTACTAAGAAATTTGAATTCTTGACCTTGTTGTTTTATTTGTTTGTAGGGAGGTTGCCAACAGTGGAATATACTAGCTTGGTGATGAGAGTGGGCTCTGGGAATATGTTCTACCTTGCAGGGTACCCTGTAATCTGTGGGCGATGGGCTGCTGTGTTTTGCAGGTACACCACCAAATGCTGCAGCACTAGAGGCAGCCCAAGACCTGATCCAGTGTGCCATGGTCAAGGGGTACCTGACTCCCAACTACCTGCTGGTGGGCCACAGTGATGTAGCCAGAACCTTGTCTCCTGGACAGGCTTTGTACAACATCATCAGCACCTGGCCTCATTTCAAACACTGAAGAAGCCCCAGGTCCTTCTGAGACTGCTCCCCCACTCCCCGTCAGGTCTCTCCCGTCCTCGCCATCCACCTTGGCTCAACACCTTGTGTCCTCCTCCCCTCCCACCCCATCCTGTGCCTCCTTTTTCAGATTTGGATGGTCATGTCCTCTCCTGCCAACACCCTCCAAGGGCCCCCAAACCTCATAGCTGGACATTCACAGTCCTCTGCCTCTGAGTCAGACTTCCTCTTTCCTTAGCTTCCTCTCCCTGGGAACCCAACTCCTGAGCCAGGTGAGACAATGGGCTGGTTCTTGTTGCATTTCTGTCTCTCTCTCTCTCTCTCTCTCTCTCTCTCTCTCTCTCTCACTGTCTCTCTCACTTTTGCTCTCCATGCCCCTCTGCCTTGTGAGCCTTCCCCTGGTGTCTGCCTGGCAGCCTCCACCCTCCACCCCTCAACGCTCATCCATAATTCAGATCAATGTGACCACCCTTCTTTGCTTACACATAAACTTGTGTATATTTGGATGCAGCCCTTATTTAAGGGCTGTCATTATTTATCGATATGTCTATTCTTGCTACTGGGTTGTGAGTTTCTCCAGGGGAGGACCTGTGTTTTATTCATCTCTATGTCCTCAGTTTCTCAGCAGTGTCTGAAATTTAACAGGTTCTACTGATGTTTATTAGATAAATGGATGAATAAATGAATGAAGACATCCAAATTTATATTCACCTTGCCAATTTGCGACATCATCCCTATTTGGAGGAGCCTTTCTGGACAGTGCCCCTATCCCACCAGCATTTTCTGAGCTTCTGTTCCCTCCCAGTCCAAGAGCCATAAGATCTATATGGTACCACCATCTGTGTAAGAGGAAGCAAAGAGAAACAACAGGGTGTCTGATGGACGAGAGAACCTCAAATAATCAAGATATTTTTACCCCATTTTTTTGACAGCTTAGCATCCAAAATCAAGAGATCTTTTTGCATACTCCAATGGTGTACAAACACAAAGGATTCTGTGATAAGATCTGCAGGAACTGGAACAGTCTGGGTCCTATGCCTCTCAAAACTACCCAGCCAAATTTCCCTTCTAGAACAAAGCCCCACAGGGGAGACCGCTGGAAACAGAATCTAGTTCAGTCCAGTCATAAGAGATTAAAAAAAAAAAAAGAAAAAGCTCAGATGAAAGTGTGGAAAGGCAGTGGAGCAAGAAGTTCTCTGAATATAAGCCATCATATTGTTGAACACTTACTTGAAAAAAATAATAGAAGAAGGCATCTGGAGTGATTGAATTAAAAAAGATATTCAAAACCATGTATCTTTAAAGTTGAGGAGAGCTAATATCATATAAAATAAACAACAAAATAATTGAGGTTCAAATCCACATAAAGTTGTTATAAGATAAAAATAGAATCAGGAGCAGAATCAGGAAAATAAAAGTATTACATAAAGATATGCTTATGGGTGACAACTACAAACTACAATTGCAAACTGAGCTAAAATAATTAGAAAAATAATACAAGATATGAAAGAACAATTAATGGAAAGTACAAAAACTCAGAAATGAGGTAATGAACTCAGAAGAGAATAATAAAGGAAACATCCATTTCAGAAATAATCAGTAAAAAAAAAAGATGTTAAAAGTGGATATACATAATGAATAATACCTTTAAAGAAAAATAAGATAAAGTAAAATTCTAAAAATAAAAAAGAAATTAAAAAGTAAGATGAAAAGAATTAGAGAGAAAGTGATAAATATAGGATAGGCAAAGAAGATACGTATAATTGGAGTCCCTAAAGAACAAAACTAAAGTAAAGGAATAGAACAAATTTTAAAAACTACTATTCTAGAAACACTTCTGAAATAAAAAAGTTTTGGAATTTTGTTTTTAAGGGGCACGCTTCATACAAGAAAAGATGGACTCAAAATGATGACTGCAAACATATGGTCTAGTTGAACTATGGATTTTAAAGAACTGTTTCTTTAGTGGAAAATATCTTCTGGGCATTCAGGAAAAAACCAAAAACAAATTGCTAATAAGAGAGAAAAATATCATTAGACTTATTGACAACAACATTTTGGGCTAGGAGAAAATATAATAACACATTTAAAAAATAAGACAAAATGTGATAATGTGATCCAAGGGTTTTATGTTTAACTAAATTGATTTTTATGTACAAAGGTCACAGATAAACTCTCATGAACATGGAAGAACTCTGTGAATATTGCTCCTATGAGCCCCTTTGTAGGAATCTACAAGAGAATGTCTTTAAAAATGACCAAAATAACTGGAGAGACACTGGCATTATGACTGGTGGTAAGCATTTAATATGTATTTACTTGTAGAATTAAGACTAAATGAAGGTTATTAGAAAGATAGTATTTGCTGGGAGTGGTGGCTTATGCCTGTAATCTCAGCACTTTGGGAGGCTGAGGTGGATGAATCATCTGGGGTCAGGAGTTTGAGACCAGCCTGACCAAAATGGTGAAATGCTGTTTCTACTAAAAATACAAAAATTTAGCTGGGTTTGGTGGCACACACCTGTAATTTCAACTACTTGAGAGGCTGAGGCAGGAGAATCCCCTGAACCTGGGAGGTGGAAGTTGCAGTGAGCGGAGGTCGCGCCATTGTACTAGAGCCTGGGCAACAAGAGTGAAACTTCATCTCAAAGAAAGAAAAATAAGAAAGTTAGTATTGTATGTAAAGGTTATGAGCTCTGACAATGTAGTATAAGGTAGAACTGTAAAACAGTGGGGAGAGAATAAGGAGAGCATCTGCAAATTAATTTTTAAGACCATTTTAGTAATCATATTGTATGCTAATATTGATATTGTTATTGGAAGAAAGTTTAGTGTGAGATGTCAAATCAAACAAATGAGTAATTATGTGATATTCTAATTCCATCATCCCAGTGTTTTTGAAAGTACAATTCTCAGTGTGGGAAAAGAAGATACAGATTAACATAGCAGAGGCTAAGTACATTACTGTGTCCCTGGATGTGAATTTAAAAATGTATGAACATATGAGGTGTTTAATCTTAAATAATTTTATCTTTGATCACCGAAAGGGCCTAGAAACCTGATCAATATGGTAGCAATAAGCATTCATAGCACCCAATGTGATCTTAAAATACAATTTCCCAGTAAAAGAAATCAACAGTTCTTAGAGAAATGGCTGATTTCAGGTTGGGAAGGGAAATATATAAGTTAAAGCATTTTAACTTATCAAATAGCAATGAAGCTATCAAATATTTCTTATATTGGGTCAAAAGGACTTGGGACATTTCTACTGTCTAATGGGAAAATTCTAATGTCTAATGGCTAATGAGACAATATGAGCATCCACAGCAGCAATAACTGCAATGGATCTGAGCTTGTTAAGTTTAAATCAACACATTCATAATAATACAAAAAAAGAAAACCTGAATTGTCACTGCTAGGACATCCACTGAATCCAATTTTTTATTTTAAAACTTAAAAAAAAAAAAAAAAAGGGAAAGAGGATGTACCTATGCTGCCTTTCCTCTGCAAAAACTACAATTGAATAACCAAATAGTAGAGAACTTCTCCTAATAGATGTACTCTAATAAATAAATGAAAAAGTAATGGTAGAAATGGAATATCACCACCTTGCAAGCTGTAATAAAAAATCTAGGTATTAATGACTGTTAACATCACACACGCAGCTCCCAATTGATGAAAGGTCTGTGGACTCAGGATCCATGCTTGTCTTTTTCACCACTGTTTATCTAGCTTCTGTATGAAGTAGTTGCTCACTAAATATAAGCTAAGTAGATGAATGTTGAATCCCAAGAGTCCAGGGAATATACTTCTTAATTTCTGATATTGTTTTAATAGCTGATCCAAAGTTGGCTTGACGGGATCTGTGTCTCTTAAGATCCCACATCCTCATCATGGGAATTTTTGTTGGCTAGGGGGTAGGAAGTTGGGAGTGAGAGGATGGAAGAATCAAAAGGAAACATATCCAGAATTGAACCCAATTAGAGCAGACACACAGAGTCAACATGTAGCCCATGAGAGGGAGCTTAACAACTTTTATTGAGTCTTTTCTGTGTGTACAGAGTCTATGAGGATTCATGAACCTTCATAACAATTCTGTGGACTAGGTATTGTCATTTCTGTTTGACAGCTGAGGAAGCAGGTTCAGAGAGGTTAATAAATTTGTCTAATGTCATATAACTTATGGGTGTCAGTGCCAAGATGGGCTTGCATCCAGGTATATCTGACTTCAAAATCTTTTGGGAATTATACCATGGCAAGCTGTCTTTGGATTTCGAGTTCCTTCTTAAATGCCTTGACCAGAAGTAAACACAATACTCCAAGGGTTCCCAGACTCAGGCAGAGCTCAGGGGAGCCATTATTTCCCTTACTACAGTATATACTAATTACATACGGTGATACATATGAAAATGCTTTGTGAATGATATAGTTCTCAGCTGATAGTTGCAATAATTATAAGGCCTAAGAGTACATGACCTATTTTGATTTCAGTGTCCTCCTGATCACTCTCATTGATTTGGCAGATGGGGAAAACTATCAGGCCTAGAAATAAGTTATATAAATCCACATTTCAACCATTGTGCCTAATCAGACCTAGTTTTCAGAAGAGTGTAGTTTGTCCTGATTTAGTGGCATCATGGTTTTTCAGCCATGAAATATTTCAAAATCTCAATTTTGTCATCTGCTTTGAGCTCACGGTGCACTCGATGCTTTGTGTCATCTGAAAATGTGAGTGGCATGTCTTCTCTGCCTTCTTGTATCCTTCATCAACATTCTTCCTGTAGGGAATTCAGACCACACTTGTTAGATGACTCTTAGAAGTACTTGTTAGAAGTACTTGTTAGAATTCAGACCACACTTGTTAGATGACTGTTAGAAGTGCTTGTTAGATGTACTTGTTAGATTTCAGACCACACTTGTTAGAAGACTGTTAGAAGTACTTGCTAGAAGTACCAGGTACTTCTGCATAATTTCCCCACCTAACCTTTATAAAACCCCCATGAAGTAGGTACTATATTGTCTGTTTGCAGATGAAGACACCAAGAGGTGCCCAAGAATTAACCTGGAAGACAGTACAGGCTGGCTTGGAACCAGGCCCCTGACTCTGGGTTCACTGTCAACTTTCTTTCCTCATAGCTCCCAGCAATTTCATTATAGCTTGTGCGATTTCACCAGTGACCTCCTCCAGGGGCACCTGGTTCATTAAGCACACACCTTTCCTTTCATTTATCAGTTACAAACATAATGACACAATGAGAAGTACTACCATGTAGCCCATTTGGTTTTATAATGCTGTGGAGAGAAGGAATAATGGCTGAAATGTGTGTGTGTGTGTGTGTGTGTGTGTGTGTGTGTGTGTATGTATACATATTGCCACTAGCATCCAACATTTTCAGTCAGCCCATATGGTTTATTCAATCTTTTTTTTACTTAAGCAAGTGTTTCCTTTAATTCTGTCCTTAATTTTTCCTTTATCTGTTTGAGTAAAAAAAAAATATATGGGGCACTAGTTCACATTTCAAGTGCGAAGTTTCTGGCATTTCATGACCTATAAGGCCCTCCGGTTAATGTCAGACGCCAGCCAGTTATTGAACCATGTGCCTCAGCATGATGTTTAAGGGGCATGTGGAAGGGACATTGCTGGGTGGTGGTTGACTTGTCTTTTGCTCTCCGCTGTATCCCCAGTTCTTACCATGGTGGGAGGACCACTGGAACCTACTGTTAGCTCAATAAATATTTGTTGTATGAATCAATGAATGAGTGTTCTTGATTTCTGGATTGTAGGCTATGTTTTGGGATCTCCTGATATTCCAGTTGCTATAGACGGACTTGTGTCCCCCTCAGTTCATATGTTGAAGCTCTTACTCCCATTGTGATGGTACTTGGATATGGGGCCTTTGGAAGATAATTAGGGGTAGATGAAGTCATGAGGTAAGACTTTCATCATGGGATTAGTGCCCTCATCAGACACTGGGAGGGCTACACACACACACACACACACACACACACACACACGCCCTCCCCCAAGGAAAGGGCCATGAACACATGGTGAGAAGGCAGCCGTCTGCAAGACAGGAAGAGGCCCCTCACCAGAACGTGACCATGAAGACAACCTGAACTCAGACTTTCACTTTCCAGAACTGTCAAGGCATAAATGTTTAAACCACCCAGTCTATGGTATTTTGTTGAGGCACCCAAACCGAATAAAATATCAATAATCTCAATTTTTAATTTTAAATTTCCAGATTTTAAAAGAACACTGATTTAATTTAAATATAAGCTTAAAAACAATATGCAGGGCCAATAGAATGTCTCTCAAAGCAGTCAGGTTGTAACCTCTGCTCTGCAGGGCTGTTAGTGCGCAGGTCTGGTTTCCCTCTTTTGGCAGTGGGCTCCTTGAGGTTGGTGGTCTTGTCTTGCTTGTCTGTTTATTTTAAGCACCAGGCACAAGGTAGCTCATTAAATGGTTGTAATTTCCGGAGCCCATTTCAGATTTTTCCTTCTCTGAGAAGATTTCACTTCTGATGGCCACCTGTTCACCTGCGTGACCCCTGGACCTGGATTATCAATGGAAGACCCTTGGAGTTCCTTTGACACTGTGCATGTCCTTCTATTAAACCAAACTGCCTAGCACCCTGCTTTACCACTGCGTGTCTCTGTGTCTTCCCTAGATTATGATCTCATTGAGGCCAGGCTCTTATTTGTAGCTCTATCCTCAATGCTTAGCACAGTGCTGGGGAGTGCCTGGCCCATAGTTTATGCTGAATAAATATATGTTGAATAATAAAGGCATGCATGGGTGGATGAACAAATAAATAAACACTGGGTCTGTTTACCTTTGCCCTGTAATTTTGATCAGAGCCACTGGCTGTGATTATATATAATCACATGATAAATATTACATGTGATTCATAATTATATGTAATATTACATGTAATATAATCACATAGTGTATATTATTATACATTATATGTGCCATATATAATGTATCTGGTTCAGGTGGAAAATAAAATAAGGGCAGGAGAGGAGAAGAAAGCAGGACCGGGAGAAATTTGGCAGGGGTGGGTGGACCGGCAGCCAAGAGTCCCATTCATTGCAGGCCACCCAGAGAGGAGTCTTCACTGAAGAATCCCACTTCATCCACGTAGCAGGCAGATGATTGTTCCAACATCTGCAGGGCCCAGGGGATCAAGGCTGTGACCTTTAGCTGGATACGTAGGAGCTCTCACCCCCAACTTGCCTCCTCACTGTAACCCAGGCTCACAGTTAAGAATGAGGGGATGCGGTAGGTAAATTCTTCTCTTCAGGTGTCTTATCTGTCAATAAGGGAGGCAACTCTGCTAGCGCATGAAATGAGGCGACTGTCCTCACTGTTTTTGGTGTGGTATTTTAGTCACTGGGTGGGAGCCACTGAAGTTTCTTCAAATGGGTTATTTAAACACAAAATGAAACAATGCAAAACAGAGGTTTATATACATGCAATCAAACCAGCATTCTCTCCCATCCCCAGGACAGCCAGTGAGCCAATGCCTCTTTCCATCTCCACATCCTGATGTGCCTCTGGGAACTTTACTCCTTCTAGATAGTAATCAGCGGGCTTTCCCAGTCAAAGGGGTGTGATAGGGCGCTGTCACATCAGACACACAGAGTTGTTCTGGGTTTTCTTCTTTTAGCTCTGAAGCTTCAAAGTCCTGGCTGAAAGTGCCCACTAGACCATGGGCACCAGAGCTGAGTTCCAAATTTGGCATTTTTGCCTGACTTGCTCTGTGGTCTTGAGAAAGCCTTTTCCTCTCTGGATATCAGTATTTTTTTCTTTAAAATGAGGGGTCTGGACCATTTCTAGAGCCCAGTGGAGTTTTCAGTTGCTGTAGACTGAACAAGACCACAGGGTGCTCTTCTGAATCCAGGTTTCCCTGCTGCCCCATCAGCAGAAAAGCTCCTGTTCTGTCCATGCACACTGACCCCGCACAGAGGGATCTCAGGTCTGGGAAAGAATTACAGAGGTGAACTTTGAGCCTCGCCACTGCAAGAATATATTCCAACCCACTGCCTCCTCACCCTCTCCTTTTATTCCAGGTCACCTTCCAAGATACTTTCTGTAATCATAATATTATCTGGCACTATTATCTGCAAACTCGCTGACGCTTTCTAATACATTCTCTGTCCACCCACTCCCCTGGTGTCTCCTGTGCATTACAAGGTCTCAGCAAACTCCTCATGGCCCAAAGGTATCTTCACATCATAGCCCTGCCCTCTGGGCTCAATCCAGACCAAGACCTGATCACCTGTTTGGTCTCCAGGCTGCTTCAGCATTGATACAAAGAACTTCCATTATCTTTGTTCCTTCAACCTTCACAACTCTGAATGCTCCCCACTGACTTCATATCAGAGGTCCCTAGTCACAGAGCTTAAGCTCATCATCACTGAGAACCATATCACTCCCAAACTAAGAACCCTGGAAATTTCTTTTATAATTCCAGTCTCTTATACTTTGAAGATTTTCACCATTTTACTCCTTGCTGAACCCAAGCATGAAGCCACAGGGTGATGACTTAATAGACCATTAAGTGTCCTCAATTCCCACCTCAATAACCCATTCCTGGCTTCTGCATTCTTCCTTATAATTCCTTTTACTTAGATATATCTTTACAGAAAGCACACAGGTTACTATATTTGACCTTGTTGTCATAAAGATTATTAGTGTTTGAGCCTGTGTCCCACACCATCCTATATAAACTCTTTGAAAGAAAACTAATTATTGTGTTACTTATTTTTGGATGATGATAAACTTCACATAGAGTGAACGATAGTTGTGTGCAGATTAATGGTTTTGATACGCAGGTAAGAGAAAAGTTGAAACAGTTGGGAGACTTGGGAAATTCCTAGGGATGGGAATGTGAACTCTAAGGTCACCAAAGAGTCTATACTGCCTTCTCCTGGCCTTAACCAGTCAAGACAACCTTAGCTTTTGGGCTGATGGTTTACATGAAGACTTTATTTACATAGTCTGTTATTGTTTCAAAATACTTTTTATAATGTGCTTTGCTAGGAAAGGTGATAATACCAGGGATAAAAAGTTAATGAAAGACTCACAGCCTTCTGAAGTTTAAAGTCCACCAGAGAGATAGACAGAAAGTAAATTATCAAATTAATTGTGAGATGATATACTGAGGAGTATGATTGTATTGCTTCTAAGGGCTTTCATGTAAAAACATATACATTAGAGAACATGGCTCTTTTGTGAGACTAATCGCAAATATTTTTCCCAGGCTCTTGTTATCTGCTTATTGCCTTTGCTTATGATATATATTTAGGTTTTGGAGTATGCAAGAGTTTTTTATTTTAAGCTGCAAATTTATCATCTTTTATGATTTCTGAGTCATATTTAGAAAGGCCTACCACTCCCACATTATAATAAAATTCATTCATATTTTCTCAAGTAATTCAATGTTTTAATTTTTGTATGGTTTTTAAAATTTATTTAGAGTTTATTTTGGTGTTGTGTATGGTATAGATCAAAATTTTATGTCTTTCCTTATGACTGCCTAGTTGTCTCAACAATATTTTTAAAAAATGCCCATTCACTTGTTGGATCTACTTTTGTGTCCTTCAGACATGTTTTAGCCCTAGTTCTACAGTTAAACA
Organism: Cacajao melanocephalus; assembly: GCA_963573385.1. Taxonomy (NCBI): domain Eukaryota; kingdom Metazoa; phylum Chordata; class Mammalia; order Primates; family Pitheciidae; genus Cacajao; species Cacajao melanocephalus. Next base: position 4,355 of record CAUYLG010026508.1, on the reverse strand, counting down.
TATTCAATGCTAACTGCAAGTTTTTAGTTAGGTTTTTTTTTTTTTTTTTTTTTTTTTGCCAAAGTTTATCCAATAACCTGTTGACTGGATAAAGATTATTCTCTAGTAAATTACTCAGTAAAGAGCTTGCCTTAGTCCATTTTGTGCTGCTATAACAGTATACCTGACACTGGGTAATTTATAATAAACAGGAATTTATTGGCTCACCGTTCTGGAGGCTGGGAAGTCTGAGACTATGGCACAAGCCACCGGTGAGGGCCTTTTTGCTACATCCTCACATAGTGGAAGGCAGATAGGCATAAACCCTCATTACCTAAACACCTCCCATTAGGCCCCACCTTTCAGAACTGTCACATTGGGAATTACATTTCCAACACGTAGATTCTGAGGGTCACATTCAAACCATAGAAGGGCTCATGAAGCAACAATATTTACCTAGTTACTACATATTCAAAAGTTTTTTTTCCTGTAGTCTTTATACTTTAAATAACAGATTGGCTGGACATAAAATCCTTGGCTTGTGCTATCTTTTCTTTGATGGGTGTCTTGTAGGTTCGTCTCTGTAATCTGCGTGTGAATGTTGCTGTTGAGGAGCCTGATGACAATCTGATTTTTTCTCCTATAAATGACTTGGTCTCTTTGCAAGACTGATTGAAAAGTTTATTTCTTCATATTTTAAGTACCATAATATGGCTTAGTGATTACTATTGCAGGTTAATTCTCCCAGGTAAAAGTATGAGCCTTCAATATATAGAGTTGTATCTTTGATTTCAAAACATTTTTTCTTGAATTGTTGTTTAAAGTATTTACACTTTTATATTGTTTTTTTCTTCTTTTGGTATGTGAATTATATATATGTTGGATCTCCTTTGCCTGTCTTCCACATTGATCACTTTTGCTTTAATTCTTTTTCCCACAAACTTTTTTATTGTGGTGAAATACACATACAATTTACCATCTTAACTATTATTAAATGTACAGCTCTGAGATAATAAGTACATCATATTGTGTACAAACTCTCTCTAATTCTTTTTTATCTGTCTTTTCTTTTTTCATTTCAGTTTCCATGGACTTTTAAAATTTCTTTTCTCTAGGACACTGACATGTGTTTTCTGGGGTACATGCTCCCCTTTGTACCCTTTGTATTTTAGTCTAAATTCCTGAGATGATTATGTCATTTCTCTTTCATATCCTCCTATTGTCTAGTTAAATTCTTCTTTGAGGTCTTATACTTCTGTTTTGTGAATTTTTTTATTGTTAGACAATTAGGAAAATTATGTTGAAATATTTTTCCCCTCTGCCTATTGTAATCTTTTTTTAATGATGAGTTTTTTTGTTAATAAAATACAATTTTATGTCATATTTTAAAATGGAGCCTTTGTTTGGATGTGGCAGCTTTGCCTTTTTATTACTCATATTTGAATGAGTTGTATTTTTCTGGCCCAGTTGCTACAGGAGTATCCAGTGGCAGTCGTGTTTGGAGGTGGGAAAGAATTAATGTAGCCTCTCCTGTTTCTCAGCTCCTTGGCTCCTCCATCTGCTGCACTTAATGGGTAGTTTATTGGATATATTGTGATACTATCTTTGTTCTCCTTGCACTCCCAGTCATTTCTGTCTATCTCCACCAGTTCTTATGCAATACCCTTTTCCTTCTTAGAGCTGTCCACAGCAGTGCCCCACTAGGTGGTCCCTCACATTCTGGTGACGGATATCTGCTGCTGATTCCAGATTCTGCTGATAACGGTCATTTTTTCTCATAGCACTGACCACTCTACCACCTAACCATTCATTATGGCTTCTAGTATTAGTTTCCTGATTTGCTCTCCCCCACTCCACACTTACTTTCATATACCTAGAAATCTGTGGACATTTTCGTCTTCTTAAACTATATATATTTACAGCATACTACATGATGTTTTGGAACATGTACACATTGTGAAATGATTAAATCAAGCTAATTAACATATTTGTCACCATTCACATTTTTTTTTTGTGGTGAGAAGATTTATGATCTACTCTCTTAGCAATTTTTAAGTATACAATATATTATTATTAACTATAATCACCTTATGGTACTACGGATCTCCCAGACACATCCTTCCTTTGTAACTAAAACTGGATTTTTTTAATCTGCTAATTTTGCTGAAGGTGTAGGATTTTAAGATATTAATTCTCCTTGTATCTTTGTATGGTTATGAGAAAGATACATTGAAGATTCCATTCTAAGCTGCTGACATGCTCCTGTATGGCCAGGAGACTACCTGATTATCTTAGATTCTGTATTTGTTTTCTATTGCTGCATAACAAATGGCTGCAAACTTAGTGGCTTAAAATAACATTTATCATTTTATAGTTTCCATGGGTCAGAAATCCGGACATGACTTATGTGCATCCTCTGCCTAAAGTCCTTACAGGGCTAAGTTAAGGTCTGTAGGGCTGCATTCTCATCTGGAGGCTTGACTGGGGAAAAATCTGCTCCCAAGCTCATTCAGTTTGTTGGTATCATTCATTGCTTTATGGCTGTGTGACTGAGGCCCCTGTTACCTTGTTAGATGCTTGCCTGGAATCACTCTTAGCTCCCAGAGGCCTCTCTCAGATCCACTCTGGGGCCTGCTTCAACATGACAGATTACTCTTTCAAGCAGGATCATTTCTCTTAAGGAAGTAAGGCAACTAGGCCAGGCATGTGGCTCACACCTGTAATCCCAGCACTCTGTGGGCCAAGGCAGGTGGATTGCTTGAGGTCAGGAGTTCAAGACCAGTTTGGGCAACATGATAAAACCCCATCTCTACGAAAATACAAAAGTTAGCCAGGCATGGTGATGCACCTGTAATCTCAGTATTTGGGAAGCTCAGGTGGGAGCACACACGCCTGGAAGGTTGAGGCTTCAGTGAGCCAAGATTGCACCACTGCACTCCAGCCTGGTAACAGAGCAAGACCCTATCTCAACAACAACAAAAAAAAATTAAAAAAGAAGAAAAAGGAAAGAAAAGAAAGTAAGGCAACTACACAACATATTATATCGGAGTGACTTTGAGTTCCTAATTATTGTGATTAAAAATTTAAAGTGCTATTTTGTTTAATAATTCAGTTTACATAACTTATACAAAGTAGCTGTTTATTCTAATTATTTTCATTAGCATTAACATATTAGCTATAACTTTTACCTGTGGAAGGAACACTTTCTCTAATTTTAATAAAAATACCATATGGGATAACAGTGGTCTTGCTTCAGACTTTCTGCCAGCTAATCCCTGGGTGTCCTCTGATCTCTAGTTGGGGACTGCAGTGTCCTACCCATTTTCCTTTCCCTTTGTGGGCTGCCACAGCCCCTTTATCACCTGAGTTTCTTCTCTTCCATGTCTGGTCTTCAGAGTTAGACATTCTCTTTAGTTCTCCCTAACTTGCTGTTCTAAAGATGAGCTTACAAACCATTTTCATTTTAAGGACTTAATCATTATGGCGAAACATCCAAAGTTATGAATAAAAATTTCAGACTCATAAGGTAGGGTCTGCCATTGTCACTAACTGTAATTCCCGGTCCCCTTGCTAGATCTCTGAGGCCCTCACCCAAGATTCCCTACCCCATGGGAAATGGAGCTCACTCAGCATGTCTCCCTCAGATGCTGGAAGCCATGTGAGGCTCTAGGGTCTAGGAGAGGTCTCCCAAGCTTTTGTTCCTGAAGTGTGCTTTGGGCTGATCAGTGTATAGAACAGAGTGGATATACAAGTATCTTCTCAAGAGTGCATGGTGCTTTCCAAGACCTCTGGCCTGAGCATTCCCCCTCCAAGGGGCCGCAGCTCTGGTATCCCTGGTAGCCTGACTGAAAAGTCTTATGTATCAACCTCTTCAGAGAAAGGATAGGGATTCTTGGAGATCAGAGTCAAGGATTGAGGGCAACTGTTAGGAATGGGTGAGGAGGGGAGAAACTTGGTTTGTTTTAGGGGAAGAGTTTGAAGTTGAGGTGGGGTGGTGGATAAATGGACATGGTAGCTACAGGGTCAGAATAAGTTATAGTGATGACACATTGCTAGCTGCCTCCTGGGAAAGTGCCTTTCAATTTCTGTCCCTTCATCCTGCCCTGGCTGGTGACTCCAGTGGAACCTGGAGCAGATAGATCTTTATTGGTAGGAAACTCTCAGATGTCAAGGACAGAACCCCCAGCACCCCAGGTCTACCAGGCATAAGGACTGGGGATGAAGAAGGAACTCAGGGAGTGTTGGGCAATCTTGCCCTTTCCCAGGGAGGAGCTAGCTGGGCTTATTCACAGGGCGGGTCCCCAGGTGCTCTCAGTGTGTTCCCACTTTAGTTTCTCCAGGTGCTGTAAACGGAGCTGCCTTGGAGCCTCAGCCCT
>CAUYLG010026507.1:0-31520 GCA_963573385.1 Cacajao melanocephalus | reverse complement strand
AGGAGGCTGAGGCAGAAGAATTGCTTGAACCAAGGAGGCAGAGGGGGGGGAGGGGGAGGGGAGGGAAGGGAAGGGGAGGGAAGGGAAGGGGAGGGAAGGGAAGGGTGGCTCACTTCTTGTAATCCCAGCACTTTGGGAGGCCAAGGCAGGTGAATCACATGAGGTCAGGAGTTCAAAAGCAGCCTGGTAATATGGTGAAAGCCCATCTCTGTTAAAAATACAAAAATTAGCCTGGCATGATGGTGGGCTCCTGTAGTCCCAGTTACATGGGAGGCTGAGGCAGGAGAATCGCTTGAGACCAGGATGCAGAGGTTGCAGTGAGTCGAGATTGCACCACTGCCCTCCAGCCTGGGTGACAGAGCAAGACTCCATCTCAAACAAGAAAAAAGAAATATATAATTGTGGCCAAATGAATTAAATAGAATAATATACCACCATGAAAAGGATTAAACAAAAGCTGTGTGTATCAGTTTGACAAGTCTCTAAAAATTATTTGAGTGAAAAAGGCAAATTACAGAAGGGTAAGTACAGCTTGATAGCACAATACTATTTTTATAGTTCTGAAGTGTATAAAACAATACGACCCATTATTTAAGGATACGTATATTTATAGTAGAAGTATAAATCTGAGAATGAAGCTGGGCGTGGTGGCTCACACGTGTAATCCAAGCACTTTGGAGGCCAAGGCGGGCGGATCACCTGAGATCAGGAGTTCAAGACCAGCCGGACCAACACGGTAAAACTCCGTCTTTATAAAAAATAAAAATATAAATATAAATTAAAAATCTGAAAATGATAAACACCAAAATTAGAATCATAGTGACTCCAGAGCAGTGGACAGAGGACGGGGAATGTGATGGAAGGACGTGGAGCAAGGGTACACAGGGAACGTTCTCATTTTTTTCTTATGTTAGATGGTGGGCATGGTGTTCCTTTGTATTCGGTATCTTTTGGTATGGCTGAAATTCTTTTTAACTTTTTATTTTGAAATAATAACTGATTCACAGGAAGTTGCAAACATAGTACAGAGAGGTCCCCTGTGTGCTTCACCCAGTTTCCCTTGATGATCATGTGTTACATAGCTATGTACAATATCAAAACAAGATATTGACATTGGTACACATCTGTGTACAGTTCAAATCAATGTACCACATGTATAGATTCATGTAACTCCACCACACTCAAGATACAGCACTACAGTCTGGGCAACATAGTGAGACCTTGTCTCTACAAAAAATAAACAATATTTGGCCAGGCGTGGTAGTATTCACCATGTTGACCAGGATGGGTTTGATCTCTTGACCTCGTGATCCACCCGCCTCGGCCTCCCAAAGTGCTGGGATTATAGGCGTGAGCCACTGCGCCCGGCCTATATGGTTCTTTTCAAAGAAATCAATCAATTATTTTCCAAAGTGGCTATACCATTTTACTTTCCTATCAGCAATATATGAGAGATCCTGTTTCTCCACATGTTCACCAGCATTTGGTATTGTTATTATTTTTTTTATTTTAGCTGTTCTGAGGAGTGTGTAGGGATATCTCATCATGATCCTAATTGCATTTCCCTGACAACTAGTGATTTCCTGACAACTAGAGTATACTTCATGTGTATATCTTTGGTGAAATGTCACTCCATGTCTTTTGCCTATTTGTTTGTTTGGTTTTTTTTTTTTTAGTGTTAAGTTTTGAGATTGCTTCATATAGCATAGATAAGAGTTCTTTATCAGATATGTGGCTTGCAAATTTTTCAATTTTTTATTTTCTTGTGGAGAGTGCTTTTGTTATCATTTCTAAGACTTCTGGAGGCCTCTTATTTTCTTTTAAAAGTTTTATAATTTTATAGTTTACATTTAAATCTATAATCCATTCTAGCTAATTTTTTACAAGGTATAAAGTTATAAAGTTAAGTCAAGCTATTTTAGGTTTTTGGCAATGTTTTTTTGGGTTGCATCTTTGTTTTTCTGGCTTATTTGTTTCACTCCTAGGTATCTAGTTGCTCCAGCACTATTTATTTTAAAAACTGTACTTTTCCATTGAATTACTTTTGTATTTTTTTCAGAAATCAGTTGGCATGCAGGGTAGAAAGAAAGAAATTAAACTGTCCCTACTTGCAAATGACATGATTACCCATGCAGAAAATTCCAAGGAATATACAACAAACACTCCTAGAGCTAGTAAATGAGTTCAGCAAGGTCACAAAATACAGTATCAACATACAAAAATCAATTACATTTCCATATCCTACCAATGAATACATGGAAACCAAAATTAAAATTACAATGCCACTTATAATTGCTCAAAAATAAATAAAATATTTAGGTAAAAATCTAGCTCTTTCTGCCATCTTTCTGTGCTGCCACAATGGTGTGCACGAATGCCCTGGCTGATGCTCTCAAAAGCATCAGCAATGCTGAAGAAGCAAACGCCAGGTTCTTATTAGGCTGTGCTCCAAAGTCACTGCCTGGTTCCTAACTGTGATGGCAAAGCATGGTCACATTGGCGAATTTGAAATCATTGATGATCACAGAGCTGGGAAAATTGTTGTGAACCTCACAGGCAGACTAAATGAGTGTGGAGTCATCAGCCCCAAATTTTACATCCACCTCAAAGATCCAGAAAAGCCACAGAATAATCTGCTCCCATCCTGCCAGGTTGGTTTTATTGTACTGACAACCTCAGCTGGCATTATGGACCATGAAGAAGGAAGCTGAGAACACACAGGAGGAAAAATCTTGCTTTTTTTTTTTCTAGAGATGTAATACATATCAACAAAATGCCTCAGGGACAGAAAAAAAAAATCTGAAAAAAAAAAACCAACATATACAGGAGTATGCTGAAAACTGCAAAACACTAATGAAAGAAATCAAATATCTAATTAAAATGAGAGACATACTATGTTCGTGGATTGGAAAACTCAACATTAAGTAAAGATGTCAGTTCTCCCCAAATTTACATACAGTTTGATGCAATTGCTGTCAAAATCCTGGAAAAAAAATTTGTTAATGTTTTATAATTTTTTTTTTTTTGAGATGGAGTCTCACTCTGTCACCTAGGCAGGAGTGCAGTGGCGTGATCTCAGCTCACTGCAACTTCCACCTCCCAGTTCAAGCGATTCTCCTGCCTCAGCCTCTAAAATAGCTAGGATTACAGGTGCCCACTACCATACCCAGCTAATTTTTGTATTTTTAGTAGAGACAAGGTTTCACCATGTTGGCTGGGCTGGTCTTAACACCTGACCTCAAGTGATCCACATGCCTCAGCCTCCCAAAGTGCTGGGATTACAGGCGTGAGCCACCATACCCAGCAATGTTTCACAATCTTAAAAAATTTCTTAAATCAGTGCTTACTGATTTCAACTGAAAGAATGTATGTCTGTCTGTATGTATGTGTATGTAAGTGTGGGATTAAGACTTAATTCAATTCAGTGAAATAAAACCCCATCACTAGGCTTGGCCATTCATGGGAGGCAAAGAAGTCAAAAATCTCTTCTGCTCATTATGCTCATCTTATGAGATACAAAATAGAATCACCTGTAAAACAAATTATGTGGATCACTGTATATTACATCTTGTGTACAGAAACACTTTTACTTTGCCTTTTCTTCCTTCACCCTTATCTGAGACCCACATGGGAGTTGTGTCTTTCCCTTGCAGCTGCCTCTCAGGACAAAGCTGAGCTCAGATGAGGTCTTCAATAAGTACCAGAACTAACTCCTAAATCTAGTCACTTTTTCCTTCACTTTCTTCTGTCCTCCTCCAAACTAAGAGAGATCCAATATCTACTTGGGTCATTTGATATCCACACAGTGTTCCTTCCTTCATCTTACCCAGCCAGGAATCCTATTTATTCTTTTGTCTTCTGCAGCAGTTGTTCTCTGCTCCACATTACCAGCAGCCCACAAGTATCCTAGTCTGATTATGGAACACTCATTGATATTCACCACAGGTACCCTTGTGGGTTTCTTCTCAACCCACAGATGTGCCTAGACTTCCATGAATGTCAGTACTGAGGAAAGCAGGCTAAAAATCAGTCATGAGTCAATGAGGAGGGCACAGAGCTCTGAGGTAGGACCCTGAGCTATGGGGCTGAAGGGGCATCTGGAGTGTTTGACTGTGGTGACTCACAAATCAGTGTGACACAAGATTCTATAAGAAAGTCAAATTCCATTAAACAACTGCTCTTTAGTAGTGACTGGAAATTTTGTTGGTTGATAATCCAAATATAACTCACAGACGTAATTTCACACATTTCAATCCAGAAGTCTGGATGCTGTGTGAACAAAGCCATGAGTTCCACTGCTCTGCTAGCTTCAAGGCAACTTGAAACTCTCTAGAATTGTTCATATGGTACTCATGGCCAAAACACTGGCTCTGGCTTCACGGCCAGTAGTGGATAGAATGAATTGTCATTTACAAATCAGTGAGTATTTACTGAGCACCCTCAGAGTGCCAGGTTCTGCACTAAGCACACTGGTAGACAAAAAGGCAAACAAGTTATGGCCTCTCCTCTCCAAGATCTTACAATCTAATGGCAGGAAAACAAGGAGCTATCACCTACAAAACAATTGATAGTATCTTAAGTAATGTGCTGATGTCTACATTCTGTAGGTAAGTTACAAGGAGAGTGATCAGAATAAATGGCAATGTCAGGGAGATTTCATGGGCAGGGCAAGATTTTCACTGTGACTTTCAGATGGCTGGTGATTGGGTGGGTGGCAAGGAGAAGAGAAGCTGTTTGAAGCAGAAGGAACTCGCCAGCCCCACAAAGACAGGAAGCAGTCTAGGTAGCTGCTGTGCCCACTTCCAGAGCTACTTTGTGTCCCTTCCACAGCGAGTGGGAAGCACATGGAGATGACAGCCACCCCAGCTGATCCAGATGGATCCTCAGCTCACTAGTTCTCCCTAGAACTTAAGGGGACCAGTTGCTGATACTTCAGAAAAGTCACAATTTAATGAAAGAAGCATAGAGTTGGGGGTAGGGCCAACTCAAGTTCATTGCTTAGATGACCTCAAACAAGCTACTTTTCCTCTCTAAGGTTTAATCTTTTTATGTGGTAAATGAGATTAATAAGGGTACCAAACTCATAGGATTGTTGTGAAGAATAAATAATGCATGCACACTGCCTGGAACATAATACATACTTCATTAAATAAGTAACTCTTGTCATTGTTTTATACAGTCAGTATTTGTGTAGATTTATCCATATGGGTGCCCATTCCTTCCTGCATCCTTATGCTTCTACCTGGGATCTTTTTCCTACTGTCTGGAAAATTTTTTAGTATTTCCTTTAGGGTAGGTCTGCTATTTTTAAAATTTCCCATTTTTGTTTGCCCAAAATGCTTTATTTCACCTTCACTTTTGAAGGACATCTTCGATTAATGGGTACAGAATTCTAGGTTGGCAATTATTTTCTTTCAGCACTTTGAAAATATCATTACATTGTTTTCTGGGTTCCATCATTTCTAGTGAGAAGCCAGCTATTGAAAGTAATGAATTGCTGTTTGTTTGAAAGTAATGAATATTTCCTCCTCTTTGGTTGGTTTTAATATTTTTCTCTTTCCCTTTTGTTTCAGGCCATTTTAGTAAGATGGGCCTAGATATATAGTTTCATTTGTGTTTATTCTGCTTGAGGTTCATGGTGCTTAATAAGCTCATGGTTTGATTTTTTGTCACATTTGTAAAATTCTTGGTCATTATTTTTTTCAAATATTGTTTCTGCTCTCTTCTTTGTCTCCTCTTTTTCTGGAATTCCCATTGCACAAATATATGATAGACCTTTTCACCATGTCCCTTCTATCTCTTATATACCTTTCTGAATTTTCCATCTTTTTCTTTAGTCTGGATATTTTCTTCTGTCTTCAAGCTCCATATTCTTTTCATGTGTGTTAAATCTGTTGTTAAACTCATATTGTGCTGCATTTTTTCAGTTCTAGAATTTTTGGTTTGTTCATGGGTTCCAGTTCTCTCTTCTCTACCTTATTTTACTTCCTGAGTATATTAATTATTTATTTTAAAGTCCATTTCTGATCATTCTAAACTCTGTAACTACTGTGGGTTTATTTTTACTATCTGTTTTTTCTCTACCTTTTTTGTAACATGGTCTTCTCTCTGGAGATGACTCACATACCTGAGGTCCAATGACATGACGATTATTTTCCAAACTATGTCCTTAACTCGACCTGCTATTCCACCTACTTTTCTGAATTTCATTCTCTCAATCCCTTTCCCTATCATGTGATGCTTTTATAGAATTCTAGCAAGTTTCTATTATGGTCCTTTAAACATAGAATTACAATGCAATACTTATTTTCTCACAGCATCCAAAATGGCACTTGAGGATTTTGTGAATCAGGCTTAACCTTCCTACCCTGCCTCTCACACATCCTACAATCCTGCAAAGTTGAACTAGCCACTATTGCTTGTTGCCCTGTATTTAGTCACTCACTTATTTCCTGTTTTTCTACCCCAGTGCACATTTCAGAGTTATTTCCAGCATGTGGAATGCCCCTTCTCGTATCTGCTTATCCAAATTTTATCATCTAAGTCCCAGATTAAACAACATCCCCCCAAAAAGGAAACCCTGGATCTTCACAGTTTATATTAATCTCATCCTTCTCTGAGCACCCAAAGCCTTCTATCTGAATGTCATTCATGTCCTCAGGTCTCATTTCTACCAGCAGCTACCTATGGTGACAGGCAGCCATTGTTCTGCTCTTCTTCTAAAGATCCTTTCTCCCTTCTAGGGGCATGGTTATATGTTCATCTGACTTTCCATTTAGGAACCACCTCTTCTCACTCTCAGACTGGATGTTTCTAGCAAAACTAACTCCATCCCTGGCTCCAGGGCCAGGGATTGGTTCAGGGCTAGAACAACAAAACCTGGGAGCCTTAGCCATGAAACTTGTGCAGGAATGTGGGGATTCGAAGCTGAAAGGATGTCATACTATATCTTTTTCTACCTAAAACACTGCAAAGTCAGCCGGGCACAGTGGCTCACGCCTGTAATCCCAGCACGTCGGGAGGCTGAGGCGGGCGGATCACAAGGTCAGGAGTTCAAGACCAGCCTGGCCAACATGGGGAAACCCTGTCTCTACTAAAAATTAAAAAATTAGCCAGGCATGGTAGTGGGTGCCTGTAATACAGCTACGCAGGAGGCTGAGGCAGGAGAATCACTTGAACCTGAAAGGCGGAGGTTGCAGTGAGCCAAGATGGTGCCACTGCACTCCAGCCTGGGTAACAGAGTGAGACTCCATCTAAAACAAACAAACAAACAAAAAAACACTGCAAAATGTCCCTTGTCACTTAGATGAGAAGTCTAAAAAGTCTATATAGATCTTGCACTCCATCTCTCAACTGCTTCTTTGACCTTTAACCCTATTGTTCTTCTCCTCATCTACTCCACTTCAGCCACACTGCCCATATTGATATTCCAGAGACATGCCAGGCATAACCCTGCCTTAATGTCTTTGCTCTATCTGACTATACCAACTTTCCTCAGACGCCCATGTGGCTAACTCCAAATAGAGACTTGAAGAAGTGTCTCTGCAAATCTCCCTTTCTCCACGAGACCTCCTCTGAATGCCCTATTTAATGCTGCACTCACCATCACCACCTCAGTACTCCTAATGCCCCTTAAATTCTGTTCTGCTCTCTCTTTTTTCCAAATCACTTCCTCTTTCCCATGTATTCTTTAATTTGCTTATTCACGCATTTACTTATGTAAACATCTAGTGTAAACATACACTAGGATCTAAGCTTGCCAAGGGCAGGGATCTTTGTCGCTTTGTTAACTAGGATCTCTCAAGCCCTAGAACAGTCCATGCTCACAGAAGGACTGCATCCATCTCCATCAGCTGTGGTACCACTTGGAATTACCCCTTGTTTCTGTAAGCAGTATCGCTACACCCCACCTTTTGTTTGGGTACTTGAAAGATATTGATGCTCAGCTAGAGTGAGTGTCCTGAGAAACTTTCACCTTCACAGGCTGCTGTGGCCCCAGCTCACTTTTGCTCTCATGGGCAGGGACACCTCTTGCCCTAAAGCCACCTCTTCCCACCCTCAACACTTTAGGAGAAATTCTATTAATCAGGCAAATAAATCAAGTGGGGAAACCATGGACTTCCACTGGACTCTGGGAAATTGAGATTGAGCTAAATAGAAACTCTAGGTAAAATAAATCTATTGACTACAGTAAAATAAATCTGGGAACACAGTAAATCATAGCAAGTGCAAATGTGGTTCAAATGACCTCCTGATATCAAAATGTAAATGTTAACCAAAAATGTCATGCTTTTGCACTTTGTAGGTCATTTCCATGTCTATATTTCATATTATCTTCAAAACAACCCTAAGAAATAAATCATGCCCATCTTTGGAGATAAGGAACTGATACTCAGGGAGAAGGGAAGAGGCAAACAGAGCGATTCAGCCATGTGGTGAGCCTGGAACCCAGGTTCTGCTGTCATAGAACAATTTTTTCTGCTGGGTGTTTGAAGCCCAAGACTGCGCAGCAGTGCACCCGGGGGTCTTAAGGCCGCAGTGCAGATGTGATGCATCTCCCCAAAGCACCAGTTCTATCCCAACATTCACAGACATGAAAAATGTCATCCTTGCCAGCACAATGGCTCACGCCAGTAATCTCAGCACTTTGGGAGGCTGAGGCAGGCAGATCTTGAGATTAGAAGTTTGAGACCAGCCTGACCAATATGGTGAAACACTTACTAAAAATACAAAACTAATTAGCCATGCATGATGGTGGGCACCTGTAGTCCCAGCTACACAGGAGGTTGAGGCAGGAGAATCGCTTAAACCTGGGAGGCAGAGGTTGCAGTGAGCCGAGATCATGCCACTGCACTCCAGCCTGGGTGACAGAGCAGGACTTTGTCTCAAAAAAAAAAAAAAAGTTATTCTTAGATTAAAACAAACACGGATTTTGCATAAAGCACAATGCACAATATTTGCATACATTACTAAGATAAGAAAATTCAGCTTAAGACGAATTTCCATCCTTGCAGAAGTCAGCTTAGAGCTCTGTAGCACACTTCCATCACCTCTGCATAGCGCTGACATTAACCAGCTGTGTGATTTTTAGCAAATTACTTAACGCCTCTTAACATCCCTAATTTTTTTCACCTGTAAAGTGGAGTAATAATGCCTTCCTCATAAGTTTGTTCTTATGAAGATTAGATTAAGATACCTAAGAGAAACCCCCAAAACAGAGCCTGACACAGAAAAAGAAGAATGAAAACATTCATCTTCTTATCATTATTATGTTGGAATATTTTCTTAAAAAAAAATATGGAACCCACGAAGAAATCATCTCATTAAAGTCCCAAGATCTTAACGTGTTCAGTTTAAGGTTTCACCTGAGAAGCAAGAACTGGAAAGATTTGGAGGATAGAAATTGCAGGAATGATCAGGGATTAAAAAGCAGAATGCTTCAGGAAAGGTTAAAGGACCCAGATTTTCTTTAAACTTGAGGAGGAAAGAGCTGAAAGAGACTTAAAAACAACCTCTGCAAAATAAAGAAAAGGGCCCAGCTGTTGTTGATTTCCACCAGGATGGAAGGGAACACCACCGTGGCCTGGTTGGGGCTGAGGGTGGGGGGCTTAGGTTACGCCTCAGAGGAATCGGTGTGGCTATTGGAAATGTTAGAACTACCGAGAGAAAAATGGAACCCATTTCCCTGTAAATTTCCTTGGAGGTTCTAAAAAAACCGATCCAGGCACGTGGATGAGGACAAGCTGATCTTTACGCAGAAAGTTCAGTCATCATGCCGGGCGCGGTGGCTCACGCCTGTAATCCCAGCACTTTGGGAGGCTGAGGCGGGTAAATCACAAGGTGAAGAGATCAAGACCATCCTGGCTAACATGGTGAAACCCTGTCTCTACTAAAAATACAAAAATCAGCTGGGTGTGGTGGCGGGTGCCTGCAGTACCAGCTAATCAGGTCCTTGAGATCAGAGAATCACTTGAACCCGGGAGGCGGAGGTTGCAATGAGCCGAGATTGCTCCACTGCACTCCATCCTGACGACAGAGCAAAACTCCATGAAAAGAAAGAAAGAGAGCAAGAAGGAAGGAGGAGGGGAGGAGGGGAGGAGGGGAGGAAGGGAGGAAGGGAGGGAGGGAAGAAGGGAGGCAGGGAGGAAGGAAGGAAGTTTGGCCATCTATGTAGTTGGTTTGCTGCACCATGAGTCGCAATTTCCTGCACTGTCTTCTCCTCTGAGCCTGCCTGGCTGCTCCACATTTCTGTTTTACTTACTACTTTGCACAAAACTATTTATGGTTCCTACCAGAGGATAAATGCTACCTGGAAGGCTTTCTCCTGGGAAGGAGGCATGAGCACTCTCTAATACCATAACTCCTTCAACAAGCTCTTGTCAATCACGAGAACACTCAGGAAAGGGACATAGAACGAGTGTTATTGTTGTTGTTGTTTTGAGACGGAGCCTCGCCCTGTCGCTTGGGCTGGAGTACAGTGGCACGATCTGGCTCACTGCAACCTCTGCCTCCTGGGTTCAGGCGATTCTCCTGCCTCAGCCTCCTGAGGAGCCCACCACCATGCCTGGCTAATTTTTTTTTTTTTTCGTATTTTTAGTAGAGACAGGTTTTCACTATGTTGGCCAGACTGGTCTCGAACTCCTGACCTTGTGATCCACCTGCCTCGGCCTCCCAAAGTGCTGGGATTACAGACGTGAGCCACCGCATCTGGCCACAAGCATGTTGTAAAGCCCAGACCAGAGGAAGGCAGGGACGCTGCCCAGCTGAAGGTGACAAGGGGAGGGTGTGCTCAGGCTGCAAGGAACAGGCTGGCCCATTGGAGGGGCCCCAGCTTGGGGCAGGAAGACAAAGGGTAATTCCTCAGCATCCTCTGCTCATCCTGCTTGAAGCTGGCTCTGTCCCCTCAAGTGGGAGCCCCCTGCAGGCAGGGACTTTTTCATGTTGATGACTTTATTCCCAGGGCCTAGAAAGGCACATGGTCCCCTCCCAGGCACATAGGCAGGTCAGACACACGCAGACACTGGGCCTGCCCCACATCCACTGCAGGCACTTGGGCCAGCCATGCATCTCGAGGTCCCTGGGGACCTGATCCAAAGCTAACACTTCCAGACCTGAACTCAAGACCGCCTTGTCCTCCCTCCACCTCTCTTCTCAGTACCATTCCCCCAACCGTCCTTCTGGTTTTCCCACTGCCTTTTCCCCAAGATGTGCCTGCCCCTCCTCTGTTTCCGTCTCTTTCCCTCTCCCTATCTGTCCCATCCCTTCCTCCAAATCTGGCCTGCGCCATCCACCTTGTGTCTTTCCTCAATCTGTCCCACCTTCTGTCCGCCTCTGCCCTCTTCTTCCCCAGCTCTGCCACAGCTCTGCTCCCGGCCAGTTCTGCTTTGCCACATGTCCCCGCTCAGCCTCTAGTGCTGGTCCTCCATCCTCTGGCTCCATCCTACTCTCCCTTCTGTATCCACATGTGGACCCACCACTGGTTCTCTTTAGGAGGAAGGAGTGGCCAGGCATGGTGGCTCATGTCTGTAATCCCAGCACTTTGGGAGGCTGAGGCGGGCAGATCCCCTGACATCAGGAGTTCAAGACCAGCATGGCCAATATGGGAAAACCCCATCTCTACTAAAAATACAAAAAAAAAAAAAAAATTGGCTGGGAGTGGTGGCTCACACTTGTAATCTAAGCACTTAGGGAGGCCGAGGCAGGCGGATCCCCTGAGGTTGGGAGCTCAAGACCAGCCTGACCAACATGGAGAAACCCCGTCTCTACCAAAAATACAAAAAAATTAGCCGGGCATTGTGGAGGGCACCTGTAATCCCGGCTACTCAGGAGGCTGAGGCAGGAGAATCACTTGAACTTGGAAGGTGGAGGTTGCAGTGAACCTAGATGGCACCACTGCACTCCAGCCTGGGTGACCGCGCAAGACTCCATCTCAAAAAAAAAAAAAAAACAAAATTAGCCAGGTATTGTGGCGGGCACCTGTAATCCCTACTACTCAGGAGGCAAAAGCAGAAGACTCACTTGAACCTCGAAGGCAGAGGTTGCAGTGAGCCGAGATGGAACTACTGCACTCCAGTATGGGTGACAGAGTGAAACTCCATCTCCAAACGTAAATAAATTTTTAAAAATAAAATGGAAGGGAGGAGTGAGACTATTCCTAGGACCCTGAAATGGGATGCCACACCCCCTCCCTAAGTTAGGGAGAGAGAACACACATCTGGTACAAAGTAGAGGCTGGATAATGTGTGATGAACCAGCAAGTGAATAAATGAACGCTGCAGAATGAATACTGTAATAACGGGAGAGAACAGAACAGAACGCTGACATCCTCCCCGCAGGACTTTCAGCAGCATGGAGTACTTCTCAGGTGCGAGTAAACACTGTGTGCAATCCCTGTTTTCTGGGAAGAGGGATCCTGCGAGGGACAGCCTGCATCACCCAGGAAACAGAGTGACCTCCAAGGCTCAGGACAGGACTGGCCATAGTTTCAGATGGCAGAGAGAACAATGGTGCTGAGGGGCTCCACCTCACCATGAGGCCCCCCTCAAAAACTCCCTCTAGGCAAAAAACAGCAACAGAAACCCAAACTGCAGGTGAGTTTATCTTTCCTCCAGGGGTTGCAAGTCCCTGGAGACACCCTGGCCAAGCCCTTTGTAGTTGCAGGCGTCGTCCTGCTACATCACTCTGCGACGCTGCCGGACGCTGAGTGGGTGGACCCATCACTAGGAATACAACCTGGCACCACCGTTCAGTGTCAATTCAGTGGTGCTGACAGCCATGTCCTGGGGTCATCGGGAATCCCGGAAGCGGAAATGGCTAAGAGCAGCACAGGGGCTTCCAAAAGCTAGAGCAGCTGGTAGCCTGGGTTCATGTCAGGAATTTGAGTTCGATGGGAGGGGACTGAAGAGACACTGGTGGGGACACAGAGGACAGCCCCTCTGGTCCGAGCAAGGTCAAGAGGGGCCTGGGTGGAGGCGGGGAGGCTGCCTCAAGGCCCGCTGGGTGGGTACACCCTTGCCGTTGTCACTACCTGGGCTCAGCAGGGTGCCCTAGAGGGCCCAGCGAGTGGGATCTGCCTGGCCACTTTCAAACCTATCCTGCGCGTTCATCTGAGCCACATCCACGGCCCCCTCACCCCCCGCGTGAGACACAGCAGCCCCTGAAGGCCACCTTGGCCTCCCCATTAGCATAACCAGGACACCTCCCCCTCTCAACCCCTGCCCCCAAGCAAGGAAATCAGCACGTGTCGCCAGGCCTGTCCCCCTGGGTGGCCCTGCCATGTCAGGCTCTCTGCTCATCGAGCACGCGCACGAGGCACAGGTCATTAAGTCATTCTCGACCTGCGACCCGCAGGCACACACCCACTTGCAAAGGTGGCCTCCGCCGAGCCCAGGGTCGTGGCCGGGAAGCACCGGGAGGGCCCCAGGCATGAGGTGCTACTGCCCCCTGCCGGCGGCTTCCGGAACACCGCGGGCTGATGTCAGAAGACAACGCACAGAAGGGCCTCCTCCCTTCCTCCGCTCAGCTTTGCACCAGGGAACACTCAGGGGTGCGGCCCCCGCTGGGGACATGGAACTGGCCACAGCCAGGAGAGTTCCCAGCTTGCAGAGAGGGAACAGGCAGCCCAGAAAAGGAGAGCAGAGGGGGAGAGAAGGGAGCGCACAAGCCAGCCTGAAGAGTAAGTAAGTGTATACCCACCCCTGCCGTCTGCACCGCCCTCCCCAGGTCACAGAGCGCGTCCTGTTCACTGAACATCACAGCTCTTCCAGACGGCCCTGAGAGGTAGGGCAGGGCAGG
This sequence comes from Cacajao melanocephalus, assembly GCA_963573385.1. NCBI lineage: Eukaryota > Metazoa > Chordata > Mammalia > Primates > Pitheciidae > Cacajao > Cacajao melanocephalus. Next base: position 17,726 of record CAUYLG010026507.1, on the reverse strand, counting down.
TAGGGTTCCTTCTGTGTTGCCGATGAGCTCATGGAAGCCCAAGGAGCTGGTATCCCTCAACCACAGACGCGCAGCCGGGAGTGGGATGCGCCCAGCATAACATCTGCCTCCTTGCTCAGGGCTCTGATGTGTGATATTAAACAAGTGTTTCTGAGCCCCTGTGGTGGCCCCAAAGCATCTACAGCCGTGAGATCCTGTCCTGACAAAAACTCCCTCTATCCCCGGAGCTAGACCCAACCTGTTGCCTGGTGACAGGCAGGTGTGGGCGGGGAGAGGCTGGGTCTGACAATGGTCTGTATTCTCTGTAACAGACTGAAGGGTACATTAAGCAAAGATAAGCAGAGTTCTGAGAATACGTAAGTATCTTAGGGCACAGAGGTCCCACCCCAGTGTAGCAGCTAGCCAGCCCCGAGGATACCGAGATGCTGGCCAGCCCCCGCCACAAGGCTGGAGTTTGGATGGTTGCTCCTTTAACGCTGTGCTCCTGTTGCTTTCCAAGTATCCAGCAAGAGCCCAGATGCATTGATGAAAGTAGTCACACACCCCGGATGGGCCACAGGCTGGACTCCTTCTTTTGATGATGGAACCCACTTCTTCCCTGGGGCTAGATCATCCCAAGTTAGCACCCCCAAACTTCTGTCTGGCATCTCCCAGATTTTCCCTATTCTTTCATTTTATTTTTTTTTTCTTTTTCTTAAATGGAGTCCCACTCTGTCATCCAGGCCGGAGTGCAGTGGCACAATCTCAGCTCACTGCAACCTCCACCTCCAGGGTTCAAGAGACTCTCCTGCCTCAGTCTCCTAAGTAGCTGAGGCTACAGGCTCCTGCTACCACGCCCAGCTAATTTTTATACTATTAGTAGAGACAAGGGTTCACCATATTAGCCAGACTGGTCTCGAACTCTTGACCTTGTGATCTGCCCGCCGCAGCCTCCCAAAATGCTAGGATATCAGGCGTGAGGTACTGCACTCAGCCCTATTTTCCCTATTCTTATCTGATCTCCTACTGCCTCTGAGCTCCCCTCTGCCTGTCCTGCCCTTCCCCAGGGCTATGGTCACACAGGATCAAGGGCACAACTGGCCCTTCGAAGCAGGATTAAACTGATTGGAGGCAGCAAACCCATTCCTCATCCCTGTCTCCAAGTCACCACAAGCGATAGCAAAATGCATCCTCTGCTCTGGACCGAGGAGCCAGTGACAAATGGGAGACTTGTTCTTCCTCTGGTATTTTTTTAATGCTGAGAGAGGAGAGGAGGAATATTTATTAGCGTGGAAATGGGACTTGTCGGAGCCTGTGAACGCCCCCACACATGTCTGTTCTCAAGGAAGAAGAAAGACAAGTTAAGGAATCTAAGACCCTTGTGAGCTGTGAAGCAGTCTCTCCAGAAATAAAATGTGCACCCAAGCAGGGGCTCCAAACACTTCCACCAGCTCGAAAGGGCAGCTGCCAGAGGGGAAATGCAGCCCAGCTCCCACTGCCACCCCCAGCCCTGCTGCACCGTGGACAGTCCACCTCACCCACCTGACCAGATCCTGCCATCCTTCGCCTCTCCCTGCTGCCCCAGGGCCAGAGGGGCTAAGGCAGCTTGGAAATAGGGCAAATCGGGCTCAGGGCACGCTTCCTGCAGGAGGCATCACCTCACAGAGAGCTCTGGGGTCTTCCCTCTGTCCTCAGGTCAGGCCTGGGCAGCTTTGAGTCTTGTGGCCTCCTCCCCTGCTCACTCCCTCATTCATTCAGGGACCACCCTCCCTCCATGCGCCAAGACAGTGCAGGACCCCGTGGGGAAAGAGAGAGGAGTAAGACCCTGTCCTTGTCCCCCATGATGCTTGAAAGGAATGATGGGTGACCAAAAGTCACATTTCTGTGTCCTGTTACTGTGTCATGAACTTTGATGCAGTGACCTCATCTTGGGTTCCTGGGTGAGAGCTGGTTTCAGAACTCCATTGCACAGAAGAAGAAACTGAGTCCCAGAGAGATGAGTGGTGGCCCCAGCCTGAGCCTGACCCTGACCCGCAGACTTCGCTCCACGCTCCTGCCCACAGCTGAGTGGCAAGGCCTGTCCTTCAGCCATTGGAGGAGTGGGTTTGAGCCTCAAGACGGAAACACGACTGCTGACGGGGGTCCTCAGCTCTGAGGGTGTGGACTTCCACCCACAGTAACTTCTCCCACAGACCAGAAGTCCCCTCCGAAAAGCAGCCCAACCGGGGGAGATAACCTCTGTTTCTGAAGGCTGAAGCAAAGTGGAGATGTCAGGCATCCCGAACCAGAGCTCAGAACTGAAGTCCTCCCTGGCACTGCCCAGGACCGCCTTCAAAAGCCACTGTCTGCAAGGGTAGCCCTACCTGCTACTCCTGCCACTCCCTGTATAGCCCTGGGCTGGAAATGTCTGTCTAGAGAGGCTTTCTTGGGGAGAATAAGAAGATTCTGACCTAGTCTCGCCCTCTCCAATCCTCTCTGCACCTTCCTGACCACTCCGTCCCCCAGTGGAAGCCAATGACCCCTGCAGCTCTGTGGCCGCGGCCATCACAGACTCATGCATGGGTCTCTCCCGCCCTCTGGTGGACACACCCCAGCAATGCACCCTGCATAACCCAAAAGCAATCACCTTTCCTCCCACAGCGTCTTCAATCTCTGTTCTTCTTCCCGCAGGATCCTGTATCTGGGCCTTGCACCGGCAGGGCCATACTGAAGAATACTGAGGGTAGGGGGTTGCTCTCTGCTCCCTCACTCCCACTCACAACTCCTCCTACACATCAAGACCACCTCCTTTCTGACCCCAGCATTCGGGGAACTTCTGGCCTAGCGTCCAGCTCCTTCTGCATGGCTGGTGCCCTGCCCCTGATGCCACTGGGCCTCCCCTGCACCGTGACCCCGTCTCCCTGGGTCTCTTTGCCTGGATCTCATCCCTGCTGTCTGCCTGCCAGTCTGGTCTCCTCCCCCCCTGAAGGCTCTGATCATAGGTAAGGGGTTAACCTGGCCCTAGATGCCCAGCTGTGCCACCAGCTTCAAGGCTCTGGGCGACCTGTTTCTGAGCCCCTGCTTCATTGGGCTTGCTGGATTTGCTTGCTGGCCTTGACTTCAATTTAACTGGCATTAACCAAGCAGCTCTACTATTTACCAGACATCATCCTAGGAGCAAAGAGCGTAACAGAGGAGAAGCAACTACAAATCAGTCTACCAGGGAGGGCAGACATGGGCAAGAGGTGCCCAAGCAGAATGTGCTGGGTGCTGAGCCAGGAAGAGCATCTGAGGACAGCTGGGCCTGGGAGCCCCAGGAAGAGGATTTGCTGGGAAATTGACCTGAATCCTAGGCAGATGGGGAGCAGGCTCCCCGGCACGGAGCAGAGGGGATGCTGGCTATGAGGACCACCACTATTGAGCACACCTTTACCTACGGTATTCTCACCTCACCCTAATGCCAAAGTTAAAACTGATGTTATGATCCTTGCTTCTGACAGATAATAGAGCCTCAGAGCGTTAGGGTAGCCGGCCCTGGGTCCCATCTCTAGCAAGTGATTTGAACCTGGTGCCATGTTCAAGGCACTATTCTGTTGCTTCCCTAGAAGAAGGCAGAGCATGAGCAAACATGTGGAGGCTGGAAGTGGTAGCCCACTCAGGAACGGAGAGTGTTTCCAGGCCGGCTGAGGCAGCGCCACCTGAGCATGGGACCTGCACTCTCAGAGCCACACAGAGGGCGGAAGAGGAGGGCAAGACGAGGGGTGTGTGGCCAGATGCCTCTCACTCAACCTTCCCTCCTTATTCTAAAAAAGCCGTTGGTTTTTTGGGGTTTTTTGTTTGCTTTTTGTTGGGGGGGTGTTGTTTGTTTTTGAGTTGGAGTCTCACTCTGTCTCCCAGGCTGGAGTGCAGTGGCACAATCTCCACTCACTGCAACCTCAGCCTCCCAGGTTCAAGCAATTCTCCTGCCTCAGCCTCTGAGTAGCTGGGATTACAGGTACATGCCACCATGCCAGGCTAATTTCTTGTATTTTTAGTAGAGGCAGGATTTCACCAGCTCGCCAGGCTGGTCTTGAACTCCTGACCTCATGATCCACCTGCCTCAGCCTCCCAAAGTGCTGAGATTAAAGGCATGAGCCACCATGCCCAGCCAACTTTTGGTTTTTATCATAGTTCTTGGTTACCCTAAATATAAACTATATTTCCTAACCTTCCTCGCTGGTAGATGCGGCCATCAGCTAGGGGTACTCTAGTAGAACCTATGTAAACAGCCTCCAGGTGACGCTTTGAAAGGAAAGAGAATGCCTCTTCCACCTCTTCCTGCTGGTTGGGTTGTGGGCGAGGTGGCGAGGGGTGTGGGCTCATGCAATCAAGGGCACACTGCAGGAACAGCAGAGCCACAAAATGGGAGATGTCACAGAGCCATCACACTGTCCCAGGACTGGTTATCCCCAGGCTGTTACTTGCAAAAGAGAAATCTACTCCGCTCACGTGTAAACCCTTATTTGGGTCTCTGCCACGGCAGCTGAACCTGGATTCTAGCTAACATAAAAGCAATCATAGGGGTCTCAGCCAGACAGCAAATTCGGCAGCTATGGAAAGGAAGGGGCGGGGGCAAGAGGATCCTCAGATTCTGGGGCACAACTCCAGTAGGATTTGGTATGTGGTTCAATACAGGCGATGGGGAAGGAGGACTGGCCAGGCATGAAGTGGACAGCAGAATGGAGGTATTTGAGACAGGCCATCTTCTTTGTCATTTCACTTCTAGATTTAACTTTTTGCTATGTTCATCTCCCCTTCTTCAAGACCTCTCCTTTCCCTGAGCCCAAAAAAATCACTTGACCAAGACCTCTCCTACCTCTGCGCCTCATATGTGCTTCTCTTTGCTGGACACCACCTCAGCCTGGCACCACCCAGCCTGGGTACTTCAGTGTCTTTTACAGACTCTGCAAACAGCACCTCCCCCTGGAAGCTTCCCTGACTGCTCTGAGCTGCGTTAGGTCCTCAGTCTCTGTGCTCCCGACTCAGCATGGGCCTCACCAGGAGCTCCTGGAGGGCAGAGACCTTTTCTTTTCTTTTCTTTTTTCTTTTCTTTTAAGAGACTGGGTCTAGGCCAGGTGCACTGGCTCACACCTGTAATCCCAGCACTTTGGGAGGCCAAGGTGGGTGGTGGATCACTTGAGGTCAGGAGTTCAAGACCATCCTGGCTAACACAGTGAAACCCCATCTCTACTAACAGCCAGGCATGGTGGTATGCACGTGTAGTCCCAGCTACTCAGGAGGCTGAGGCAGGAGAATCACTTGAACCCGGGAGGCGGAGGTTGCAGTGAGCTGAGATCACACCACTGCACTCCAGCCTGGCACCTGGCGACAGAGTGAGACTCTGGCTCAAAAAAATAAAATAAGAGACTGGGTCTCACTCTGTCACCAAGCTGAAGTGCAGTGGCATAATTACAGCTATCTGCAGCCTCCATGTCCTGGGCTCCAGCGATCCTCCCACTTCAGCCCCCCGAGCCGCTGACACCACAGAAGTGCACCACAATGCACAACTGATCATAGTCACCTTTGGATCTCAATGCCTGGCATCCTGCTTGGCACATGATGGGCACCCAAAAATGCCAGTATCCAGGATTTTCCTTTACCCCTGTGCCTGGAAACCGCCCCCTGGCTCCCCATCACCATTCCCCCTCGGCAGCGTCCACCCATCTGAGTGGCAACATTTAGACAAAACAAAAACAAACCAGTCAGTGTGGAGAAATGAAACCTCTAGAAGTAACGTCAGGTAGCTTTCTTCAGCCGCCCTCGCCACACTCCGATTCAGAACTGCCATTATCAAAAGGTAACAGGTTTCCATAATCTTACTCCCCATTTAGGGAAAAACATGAAGCACGCTTTCCCAGGGATGTTTAACTGGAAATCTTCCATACCTTAAAATTTAGGTCTCCATTTCAGAAATGATTCAGCCTTAGATGAAAGAAGACAAATGTCGCTATTTTATGGAAAGGAAGTTATGAAACACCACGCACGTCAAATCTCCATATACCTTTTCCTCCTAATGCAACAAAATGATACCTTTATACCGTTCAATCAAAGGCTCACTGAGTCGGCTCAGAGAGATGGGGCTGCAGCAGTAATCACTGATGTTTCTGGCAACCTCTGGCACCAATCTATTGCATTCTAAACACATGAAAGGCTTCCTCAATTTCACTCCCCATCATCATCAGCCACAGCAGATAATGATTGACTGCCTGTTATACATGGGACACTTTGCTAGGTGCAGAAAGAAAACTTGAAATTTCCCAAAGATTTTGAAAAGGAGAAGAGCTATGCTTTAGAAGTAAGTTACCTGCCTCTTAAATGAGCCATGAGTATAAAGAAGACGATTGTAGAGACTTTTTTTTTTTTTGAGACAAAGTCTCACTCTGTTGCCCAAGCTGGAGTGCAGTGGCACAATCTCGGCTCACTGCAACCTCCACCTCCTAGGTTCAAGCGATTCTCCTGCCTCAGCCTCCCAAGTAGCTGGGACTACCGGCACATGCCACCACGACCGGCTAATTTTTGTATTTTGAGTAGAGATGGGGTTTCACTATATTGGCCAGGCTGCTCTTGAACTCCTGACCTCATGATCTGCCTGCCTTGGCCTCCCAAAGTGCTGGGATTACAGGCATGAGCCACCACGCCCAGCGATTGCAGAGACTCTTATAGAGATGGTCTAGACCATTGTACATTGTCAGATTGCTCTGTGTACAATGTTTGCCAAATACAGGCCAATGATGCCATCATAATCATTCAATGGCATGGTAACCTAATCAATGCAGGAGACAAAACCTCCCAAAGAGGATCTATAGCTTTTCTGATCCTCACCCAGCCCTGCCAATTACAGATGGGCCAACTATTTCCATGATCTCATTCTCCATTTTATCATGAAAATGTGCAGACCGAATCTGTGTTTTGAAATCAAGGAGGTCTGCAAAGGGCTGCTGATCTCCAAATGTAGTCACACATAGATTTAAAACAAATGCAATGGCTTGAGGGAGGAAAAAGACAGAATTCTTTGAACACAAAACTCTGCATGCCTTTTTTAATGAGTTGGGGAAAGGATAGAAACGTCATCGTCCTGCAAATGCTCACTGAATCACGACAGCAATGTGAAGCCTTTATCAGTCATTTCTTCAAGCCTCTTTCCACATTCCAATCACTTAGCATTGTTATTAGCGAGAGATTAAAATTTACATGATTGTACTCATCTGTGCAAGAAAACATGAAGGGAAGTTTCTCAATATTTTGAATTGTGTTTTTTATATCTGACATGCATCATTTCTATCCAATGTCTGTGTACTTGTTTTTGTTAAATTTAGAGAAAGTGGTTCTCTGTTCTTTTTTAATATGGAGCCTGAGATAAACCAAATTTATTTATTCTAAAAGATGAGAGGGACCAGGTATGGTGGCTCAAGCCTGTAATCCCAGCTGTTTGGGAGGCTTGAGACAAGAGAACAGCTTGAGGCCAGGAGTTTGAGACTAGACTGAGCATCCTTAGCAAGACCCCATCGCTACAAAAATAAAATCAATAATTAGCTAAGCATGGTGGCACGTGCCTGTAGCCCCAGCTGCTCAGGAGGCTCAGGCAGGAGGATCGCTTGAGCCCAGGAGTTTAAGGCTGCAGTCAGCTATGACCATATCACTGCACTCCAGTCTGGGTGACAGAGTGTCTTTAAAAAATAATAGTAGGCTGAGGCACGGTGACTCATGCCTGTAATCCCAGAACTTTGGGAAGCCAAGGCAGGCAAATCATCTGAGGTCAGGAGATGGAGACCAGCCTGACCAACATTTAGAAACTCCATCTCTACTAAAAATACAAAATTAGCTGGACGTGGTGGCACATGCCTGTAATCCCAGCTACTTGGGAGGTTAAGGCAGGAGAATCACTTGAACCCAGGAGACGGAGGTTGCAGTGAACCGAGATCGTGCCATTGCACTCCAGCCTGGGCAACAAGAATGAAAATCCATCTCAAAAAATAATAATAATAATAATATTCAAAAATCAAAGATGAGAAGATTGAGGCCCAGGAAAGACCATGGACTGTGATGCAAGGAACAGGGGCCAGTTACCTGGACGGGACCCTGAGACCTCAGTCTGGATTTCCTGGGCACTGAGTTTTCCAAGCCCAACTTCTCATGGAACCAGTGGGTTTCCTCCCTGACCTCCACCCTAGCCCTCTGCAGAGGAGCTGAAACTTCTCCCAGGCCCAGGTCTCCAGGCGCTGAGCAGCTGGTGTTCCCAGACAACTCCCCTTACAGCTGGCACTGAAAGCCAGACGACCCAGCACCAGGCAGTGAGGTTTCCCTCCCTGCCATCAGTTTTCCCCACCCTTGCCACACAGGAGCCAGACCTCGGCGGGTAAAGTCCTCCCATTGGGATGCAAGGCCACCTTGTGCACCCAGCAGAGCACCTGGCCCAGGCAGGCCTCTTTGGGGATAAGGGATGGGGAGAGAGGGGTCTATACATTTTCTTTCTGCTGACTCGGCCTTGTAAGTTCTCTTTACCCATGTCCTCCTCCCTAAAAGAACTTTATTCCTAGGGCTGGGTGCAGTGGCTCATGCCTGTAATCCCAGCACTTTGGAAGGCTGAGGCAGGCAGATCACCTGAGGTCAGGAGTTCGAGACCAGACCCGCCTGACCAACACAGAGAAACCCCATCTCTACTAAAAATACAAAATATCAGCCGGGTGTGGTGGCACATGCCTGTAATCCCAGCTACTCGGGAGGCTGCGGCAGGAGAATTGCTTGAACTCGGGAGATGGAGGTTGCAGTGAGCTGAGATGGCGCCATTGCACTCCAGCCTGGGCAACAAGAGCAAAATGCCTTCTCAAAAAAAAAAAAAACCTTATTCCTTAACATAGCATGTGAGATTGTGGAATGTGTACCGAGTCCTGCTGCATCAGTGGGCACCAGAAGGGACCTCTGCGTGACTATGGTGATCATCATAGGAAATACTTGTGCCATAGAGAGCCAGTTAGCAACAATAGTTGGGAAGAAAACCCAGGCCCCCCAACTCCCAATCTGCTACATTGTTATAACTTATGTCAAAACACTTCAGCATAGGTGGTAATACATATAAACATATATCACAGTTATACACGTACAGCCTAGGGGAAGTTATTTAACATTTGAAGTTCCTTAATGGGGAATACATACTCCAGGGGCAGGTAGTTAGCATCTGAAATACTTTCATGAAAACCCCATACGCAAGAGTAGCTACTTACAAGCATTCCAACCAACTAGATCTCTGATTGACACGACAGCTTTTGTTAATTAGCATCACGAATGTTAGAAAACACTTTCATTGCTGAAATGAGTGCAGTTCAAGATGCATGGATGGGATAGATGTATTTCATAGGCCTTCTCACCCAGGTGAAAGGGGCGTGTAAGAATCCTCTGAACCCAGTTGCTTATGCCCTTTGGGATAGCAACCCAGGTCTTCTTCATCTGTTGATTGTGGAGGGTTGTCAGCTGATCCCAACTAGAAAGTTAACTGAAACTTCTGCTCAAACATTTCTTCATCTACCAGGGTATGAAAAGTGCTCCTAACAGAACCTAAGAGTCAGGGACGTGGGACATCATGAAGCTTACATGAGTGGGCTTCATGACCTTTCTTGTGCCTGTTTGTTAATAAACTTTTGTGCATGTAACAGAATTCATTCTAAGATTTCCTTTCACTGGACCATACCATGGGATATAAACTGTAGTAGGCAAAAACAAAAACAAATCTGTATTCCTCACCCATCTCTAAATAATATCAGGGACTTATACCATGCCAAAAGAACCTAAAATAGCAAGTGATCTAATTGGCTTGGGCAAGTCTGCAACAACATTCACTGCTTTTTCTGCTAAACTATTCAGTCTATCATATCTTATGATGCATCACCCTCCTTAATGAGCAGAATCAAGATTCAAAATCACTTTAGCAAGCTAGAACGCAGACTTGAGTCATCAAGATGAAGTTTCACAGAGGTAAATGTGAAGTCCCAGAATCAAGTGTGCAAACTGTCAATTGCAAAATTATAGGATGGGATGAGAGATTGGGTTTGCAGCAGACTTGTATCATAATCTCTGAATTATAGGTTTAATGGAAGTTTACAGAGTAAACAGGAAAAACTACTAAGTGTTCAGACGGCATCTGAAGCTCAAGGGAAAGAGCAATTTCATGGTGTTCTGCCTTGGCCAAATCAACTCACATCTGGAATATGGTAATAAATTCTGGGTTCCATATTTTAAATCATTTTGACAAATGAGAATATATCCAAAGGAGAGTGACCAGGAGTATAAGGAGAATTCAAAAATAAACCTCACTTAAATAAATAACACATGAGGTCTATCCAGGAAAAAAAAAAACACAAAAGAAAGATATATTTAAACATTAAACAGTTGAGAGCTTGTTATGAAGAGAGTGTTTTGTAGACTAAGAGGTAAACGATTTCATCTAAGCAGAACAGACAGCTAGAAGTGTCAAGCACTGGAAGGTACTGACTATGGGATCATTGCTGTCTTATGAGGTATAGTCACCACCATCATTCATCACCAATATCATCACCATCATCACCACCCTCATCACTATCACCATCGTCATCACCACCATCATCACCATAATCACCACCATCATCACTATCACCACCATCATCACCACCATCACCATCACCACCATCATCACCATCATCACCATCACCATCACCACCATCATCACCATCATCATCACCATCATCACCACCATCATCACCATCACCACCATCACCATCATCATCACCATCATCACCACCTTCACCATCACCATCACCATCATCATCACCATCATCATCACCATCCTCATTTTACAGATGTGGTATTAAGACTGAGACAAGTTAACTGACTCATCCCATATCACATTGCTCATAAGAAAGCCACTTCCAACACTGCCACTTTATTATTTTTAATTCTCTAAGAAGCTATCTCTTTTCTCCTCTTTTCTTGGCCAGAGTGAAGGGAATGTGAGTCACGGGTCTACCTTGAGTCCTTCCTTTGCTGCTTCTCCCTTGTAGCAATTGGTAAGATTATGGGCATTTATTCAGTCATTCATTCATTCATTTGAGACAGAGTCTCACTCTGTCACCCAGACTAGAGTGCAGTGGCATGATTTCAGCTCACTGCAGCCTCCACCTCCCAGGTTTAAGTGATTCTCCTGCCTCAGCCTCCTGAGCAGCTGGGATTACAGGTGCCTGCCACCACACCCAGCTAATTTTTGTAGTTTTAGTAGAGACCTGGTTTCTCCATGTTAGCCAGGCTGGTCTCGAACTCATGACCTCAAGTGATCTTCCTGCCTTGGCCTCCCAAAGTGCTGGGATTACAGGCGTGAGCCACCATGCCCAGCCTATGGGCTTTTGTATTAGACAAACTCTTTAGGATCCAATCCCCAGTTCTACTATTTATCACTCATGCAACCTACGGCAAGTTACTTAGCTCCTCCAATCTTTAGCTTCTCACTCATAAGGTAGTGTTCATGAGAAGAAATTTCTCACGGAGTTTATTTGTGAACTGGCTGAGCTAAGGCACATGCACCACTGTTAAGGTGCCAATGCACAGTAAACACACAATACAAGTTAGCTAAGTATTGCCCACCTTCCACATGCTGAGGACTGTAAAGACACTGCAAGATCTGCAGAGCTTATAATCTAGCTGCAAAGCCTTCTTCTTCCAGGAAGCCCACCTCAAACAAATAACGGAGGGTTTGAAAAGCTTTGCAGGGGGTATGTAGTACTGGTAGTCTCAAGGGGAATGAATTTCCATTCCAGATACTCAACTTCCAAAGGCATTACTCCCAAAATTGATCTTCCTGAAAATGCCTACAGCAGAGGACTCCACTCTCAAGATTTCCTTTCTCCCGCTTTACAAAAAAAAGTCACACTTTTTCTTACCTACTCGGAATCTCACTGTACTTTTCACATCTTCATCCTCGGATGTGAAAACATCTGGGGCATCAAACAAAAGAATGATGTTGAATCACTGGTTTACAGGGTGAGAAAATGAGTGACTTCATTTACTCTCTGCACATCATGTGATTTCTCAGTACTGTGCCTTCTATGAAATTGAAGGAGAACTAATCCAATGGCTAACAGATTGCTAAAAATAATTTTTGATGGTAGACCACGGTACAATTTTGGGCTTAAAAGTTTAGAAGTTAAATAGTTGAATAACAGATCAGACAAAACTTTTTCCTTCTCCCCTCTTATTTATGTGAATGAAGCTGTTAGGTGCTCACATCTATTAAAATAAAAGAGCAAAATGTATACTGAATCCTGTCTCATTCAAGCAATAAGCAATATTTGCCCACGTATACTTGACCTAATGCATCAGTCCCATTTATCTCAGGAGAGGATACATTTCCGTTTTTAAAATATTTAAGTGTTTATCAAAATGTATTTGATATTTTGATCAATAGCATGAATGCAAAAATGATCCAGAAGAAACATGTCCAACATTTAAGTATTTATGATCACAGAAAATAAATTTAGTTTTATAAACATTTGTGTATTGCTGAGAAGCATAAAATGATGATCAGTAAAACACATTTAAAAGCAAAATCAGAGTAAAATTATTCAGCGGGAAGTGGTACAGAAAAAAAAAATGGGTTCAAAGAGGCAAATGATGTAGTTTCCAACTTTTTAAGAAGTTGTATTTGCATTTGCAATAAATGATAGTAGGTATCAAATCACTAACATATTTAGATTACATTGAATATATTTTTTATGATGTAACAGTTTTATCTTTAAGTGAAAATATTTCATGTATGTTGGAAGTTATCTTTTGCAATTACTTTTACTCATTTTGAAAATGTTTATAAAACTTTTTTTTTTTTGAGACTGAGTTTCACTCTTGTTGCCCAGGCTGGAGTGTGATGGTGCCATCTCGGCTCACCACAACCTCCACCTCCCAGGTTCAAGAGATTCTCCTGCCTCAGCCTCCCAAGTTACTGGGATTACAGGCATGCACCACCACCCCCGGCTAATTTTGTATTTTTAGTAGAGATGGGGTTTCTCCATGTTGGTCAGGTCTGTCTCGAACTCCCAACCTCAGGTGATTCACCCGCCTCGGCCTCCCAAAGTGCTGGGATCCACCGTGCCCAGCCTTATACATCTTTTTTAATGTGCTACAAGAGTCATTGTTTTTCAGAACTATTTTAAGCAAAAGAAGGTAAAGACTACTGAGGTAGGTGCTATTCATCTCTTCCAAAAAGACTGTCTACAAATTAACACAACCAATTCTGCTACTCTCTCCCCGTTTTTCCCTATTTACACAGTAAGCATAGTTCTTATTCAGTAAGAAGGAGGATCTGGGAGACTTTAGATTCCAGAAAGATGAGGATAAAAATAACCCCAAAATTTCTAAAAATTTTGGAAAAATATAACCAAAATATTGTTTAATGTATAGCTAGCTGAGCTCACGAGAAGAGGTGGGTCGGGAGATTTGCAGGTCCCAGAAACCAGGTGGGAACCAAAATCTGGGCTAGTAGGTTTAAGCTGACGCTATGGCTGACCCAGTTCATCTGAGGACGTTCATCTACCCCAGCTAAGTCTGAGCTGTTAATCTCAGCAACCAGCAGCTTCCGATACTCAAGTGTAGGAAATGAGATTCTGTATAGTACAAGGTGAGAAGTTAGCACTGAGATCCCTTAGCAGAACCAGAATTCTCAAAAAAATGTGACCTCAGCAGAAGGGTGGATTCGAAAAATTCATTCACTAGGACAGGCAGACTGCAAAGAAATTTCTCTCTTCCTTCCTGGTTTATTAGAAAAGTCTCCCCTGAGAATTTTAGACATTGTCTACAACTTACAAGAGTTTGGGGTTTGGCCGGGTGCAGTGGCTCGTGCAGGGCACGGGGGCTCACGCCTGTAATCCCACTAATTTGGGAGGCTGAGGCAGGCAGATCACCTGAGGTCGGGAGTTCGAGACCAGCCTGGCCAACATGGTGAAACCTCATCTCTACTAAAAATACAAAAATTAACCAGGTGTGGTAGCATGCACCTGTAGTCCTAGGTACTCAGGAGGCTGAGGCAAGAGAATCACTTGAACTCAGGAGGCGGAGGATCACGCCAATGCACTCCAGCCTGGGAGACAGAGAAAAACTCTGTCTCAAAAAAAAAAAAAAACAAAAAGGACCAACTGTGGGGTGGCAAGCACAGACTAGTTTTCTGCAGAGAGAGCCATGATGCTAAGCCAGAAAGACACCAAGACTCAGGAAACTGTTCTGCAGTGTGGGTTTGCAGAGAACAATTATACACTCACTGATGGTCAGACAGGAAGGGATCTTGGGCATCCTCTTCCTAAACCTTTTTTTTCCATAAAAGGAACCAGAGGCTCAGAAAGGAGAAGTAACTTTCACCAGTCTGTACCCCAAGTTTGTGAAAGAGACGAGGCTCAGACATGGTGTCTCCAGCCCGGAACCTGAAGCAGAGCTGACTGAGAGCCAGCCTGTGTGACTGGCCCAGCCTGCCCTCTCTGTTTCCTCCCTTGGAGGCAGCCCCTCCTCCTCCATCAGTGCAGCCTTCTAAGAGGGGGGCCCAATGGGGTATGGGTAAGATGGGCAGGAGGCAGGATGGGTTTCCCTTATTAGTTGGCATAATTACCCTGCATGGGAATAGAATTCTATGAGAATTTTATTTTTGTGTGGTGATATAGTTTGGCTGTGTCTCCACCCAAATATCACCTTGAATGTAATAATCCACATGTGTCAAAGTTGGGGCCAGGTGGAAATCACCGAATCATGGGGGGCAGTTTCCCTAATACTGTTGTTGTGGTAGTGACTGGATCTCACCAGATCTGATGGTTTTATAAAGGGCCGTTGCCTTGCACACACTCTCTTGCCTCCCACCATGTAAGACGTGATGTTGCTTTTCCTTCTTCTGCCGTGATTGTGAGGCCTCCTCAGCTGTGTGGCACTGTGAGTCCATTAAATTTCTTTTTTTTCTAAATTACCCAGTCTCAGGTATTTCTTCATAGCAGTATGAAAATGGACTAATACAAATATACTCTCTTCAGGGGTGAATCAAATTCTGCTGATAAGACTTTACTTCAGGTTGCATTGTAATAAAATAATCTCTAATGGTGAAACTTTAAGCAGGTACATCCTAAGAACAAGAAGAGACAAGGAAGAGATACTAGCACCCCTCTCCATGCCTCAGCCCACACTTAGGCCACCCTATCTAGCCTCTCAGTGAGCTACCTCTAGCACAAGAACCCAAAGGGAAGAAAAGGGACTAATCCATGCCTAGGAGGAAAAGCACCAGCCAGACAGCCTGCAGCAAGCCCACAGAAGATCTGGAAAAGAGCAAGGCTAATTTAGGCTTGGAACGTGACTCAGAGCCACTAGAAGCAGCTGTCACCCTGCTTATCCCCCTCCCGCCCTGCCTATCATTCACTCCCCTGGGTCCCTGCAAAAAAAAAAAAATCCGCCTGCCTGTACAACAGGACCTGCTGGCTCCTAAGTGAGGGAGCAGCTCCTCCTCCCTTGGTGGCACTTCTGTGTGGGCTCTCTAACCATGCGTTTGAACATGCCACACAGCCCTACAAAAAAAGACACTAAGGCTTGTTCCTTGGGGACCCTGGTGTCAGTGAGGGTGGACCTTCCCACCTGAGGAAGCACGTGAATGTAAACTGGAACAGAGGCGGCCCCCATCCTACATGAATGATCTGGGGACAGCAGAGGGAAATCTACTGAACCCTTGGGTCAACTGGTCCAAAATTAAATTTAAAGGGCAATGACATGAAACTGAAGGACAGTCATTCCATTAATAAGAGCAGATGCAGTTAGGAGCACAGCCTCTGGTGTCCGACTGACCTGGGTCCTGGCTCTGCCACTTTCTGCTCCTGTGACTTCACATAAATTACTCAGCTCACCAAACTCCAGGTTCCTTGTCTATAAAACGGGATAATAACAGCTACCCCAAGGAGTTACTGTGAGGATTAGACAAGATAGTGCACTAAAAGTACCCAGTTCTGTGTCTGCATGTGGTAGGTGCCTGATAAATGTTACTTCCTTTCTTCACCCTGGACCAGATACCAGTGAGGATATGCATAATAAAAAAATGATGATTGCAGAGAAAAGGTATGTACAGAGGAAAACCCTGAAGACCCACGTGAGGATGGGACCAGACAGATCAAAAAGAAGGAACAGCAACAAGGTTGAACAAAATCTTATGTCATTTCATTATAGGACTATAGAGTCGGAGTTTCAGGGATCCCTTGGCTCCTCTCCCCCTCATTTTTTTTCCATCCAGGTGTGTCTGTCTGCATCTTTCTGCAAACTGATCTACCCAGGTGCCAAGACCTATGCCAGCCAAGCAAGAAGCTCCTGGCCCAGAAGGTAGTTGACTTAGCCTCTGCTCCATCCCCTCTGGGGATCCCCTTACCTTGTACCAAATCCTCGCCTGAATCCTGATACTTGGTTGCCCAAGCCCTTGGTCGGGTCCCCTGATCTGTCTTTTGTTCTCCAGGCTCCAAGTCTGCTGTCCAGGCAGCTTTCAGCTGACCTAGCCTGGCCCCTCTTTGACCAGACCTTGGACACTCATTTCTCCCTGTCTCAACTGACCGCCCTGATTTCAAGCCTTCCAGGCTTTCAGTCTTCATCCTTATCTGCCTAGATTCTCATTCTTCTCACTCTTCTTCCCTCCTTTACAAGTCTATCCCCTTCTTGGGGTGCTGGGCTTATCAGATTTGTCTAAGGACCTTGAGCCGTGTGGGATGTTACAGTCATGTCTGATGGGGGAGAAAGATACCAGTGCAGGAAGCTGAGTTGAGCACTACCCCTCTAGTTGGGAAAAGGGAAAATCTCCCCAGTACTAACAGCTTGCTGTCTGGGAAACCAATATTGAGTGCCTTGGGTTGCATTTCTCCATGCCCTTGAAGACTGAAGCATCCATGCGATTTGCTTTGGCCAATGAATGTGAGCATTTGAAGCCTCCCAGCAGTGCCCAAATCATATAAGCCCAGCACCCCAAATGCCTGAGTCCCAGCATAACAAGTAGGAACTCAAAGATGAACTGGAATCCAGTGATGACCATTGCAGGGTAGAAGGAGTTTAAGGGAACACTCAAGACAAAGCGCTGAGTTATCTCTCCTGTAAGGGATAGCACTGGCTGAAACAATTACTCTGAAAGGCAACTGGCAATATCTAGGAAAGCCAAGGACGTGCACAACCCATCACTCAGAAGATTCATTTCTATTGGTCAAGGTAGACTAGGACAGTGATTCTGTAGTTAAAAACAACTCACGGGAGAGATCCAAGATGGCCGATTAACAACAGCTCAGGATTGTAGCTCCCAGTGAAAGCACAGAGAGCGAGTGGACGCCGCAATTTCAGACGAATTTCTGTTGCCCACAAACTGGGAGATTCCTGGTGGAGGAGCCACATAGGTCACCAGCGTGACTCTTTTGGCTGGCGTAGCTGTTTGCCAGCACCCCGGCGTGGCTCAGCGCTTCTCAGTGCGGAGTATACGCAACTGGGTACCCTTTGAGTCGGGCTCGGCTGGTCCCATCCCCACAAGGAGAACAGCAATTGGAAGCGCTGAGGACTGAGAGTTTCTCAGTAAGCACAGCTGAACCCGGGTAGGCCTAGCTCTGTGGGGAAGGGGCGTCCACCATAGGAAAACTATGAAACAGAAAAGACTTCATCACCAACAAGCCGGACGTCCACTCAGACCCAATCTGAAAGTTGGCAATTACAAAAACGACAGGTGGATAAATCCA